>VZTI01004282.1:87552-144937 GCA_013397865.1 Struthidea cinerea
CTGAGAAAGAGTCCGGAGCGAGCCCCTCCGCGGCCGCTGTCGGCCCTTTCCCGGCGCCGCTCTTCACCATGCGGCTGCAGCCGCTGGCTCCCACGCCGTCCCTAGAAGTGGCTGCTCTGCGGACTCTGCCCAGCGGTAGCTATTGGGATACCGGGAGAGTGCCTTAAGCTACTGCGACGACAGACCTTTGGTTTTGCTTGGGAAGCATCGTCCTTGTCATCAGGGACTGAGTCGCCGTAGTAACCTCCTGTGGGAGAGGCTGTGCAGGTCCTTGAGTTCCTTCTCTTACAGAGCTCTTGGGAAGGCAATTCCTGTCCACAGTCAGTAGTTCCTTTAAGATCAGTCTTATCTTCATGCCTTATATATTTACAATTATAATATCCTATAGTTTTATGCCATTCAACTCCAGATGCTGCTGAGGTGCTTTGCAAATTGCAAGTTTATCTTCTGAGTTGTCCCCTGAGGCCAGGTTGGATGTCTGTTTAAATTAAGCTGAACCACATACAGCCCTTCATGTTTCCTATATAGCTTTGGATAAATTGAATTCTTCTCTCCTTCCAATGCTATTAATGTAAATCACGTGTACGAACAGCTCTGCATGATACAGCAAGGCAAAGCTATCTAATTGGCAGAAACCCCTGAAATATGTGCTACTTTGTGCTTTTGTCCCTTTAACTTGTTTCATTTGTAAAGTGAGTGAGTTTTTTCCTATCGAACGGGGAAAAAAGCATCAAGATAGATGGGCATGACAGGACTGCCTTGCATAGCATGTGAATATGGAATATAAAATGAGCAAAGCTTTTGGTGTGTTCTTGGCCCACTGATCTGTAAAACAGGCATGGGTGAGCCCTGTGGGATTCTCCTTTGGGGGCTGGGAGAACAGGTTGGGAAAGGGAAAAGCTTCGGATTCTCAAATGCAGGAAGAATCAGTGCAGGGGTGTAAAGCCTTTCATGCAGAGAGGGGTAAGCATTTCAGCGTGAAAGGATGCTGAAATTTCCCAAGAACCTGTCTGGAGTTGGCTTATGCAGCCATTCTACTCAAGGAGCAGTAAAGGCTGTATGCAACTACACAGGGACTGTTGCAAGAGGTTTCGGTATTTTTCACTTCTGTGCTAAATGTATTTGGATTTTTCCCTTATTCAGTGTTCAAAGAGCTACATTTTCCTTGAATAATTGCCATATACCCATTAAAAATCAAGTTTTCCATGTGAAACCAGCTTTTTTTTCTTCACCTCCTTGCATCTTCTAGAAATATATGAATCTGTATGTATTTATTATGTCAATATTTCATGCTAAAGACAAAGTAGAGTCTACATTTGCCATAAGTTGGTTTTGTGCACCAAAGCTGTATTATCTCTTATGTACTTAAATAAAATCTTACATGCCCAGAATCATATTTATATTTTTGCAACTACATTAGTTCATAGAAGATATTTTCCCTCCTTGTAAGAGTTGCCTTTGTAGTTTCTTAAAGCACTGACCTCTTCTCACACCCTAAGATTTTTAATATAAATTTGATATTTACTTGAAATTATGTAGCTGATGCATTATAAATATCCTATTCACTAGCTTCTCATATATAGCTGAATAATGGCCGTGGCCTGGAAGTAGCAAGTGTGCCTGCAGAAACTCCTGTAAAAAATCCAAAGTCAGTTTCAGAAGCTTTCTATTTTCTTTTTTTTTCAGGTGCATCAAGTATTTGAGAGATGAGAAATCCATATCTGGATCTTCTCAGTAAAACTCTGATGGTAGTCCTGAAGTTTCCATTCTTCAGCCCATAGAAGGGAATTGAATTAATGAATTGTTAGTTTTCCCTCTGTAAAGATTTGATTTAGTTTTTAATTACTTGGTTAGCAAGTCTTAGCAATTTTTTTTTGTGTTTCCACAATTGTCCTTGTGCTTTAAGTCTTCGGTTTTTTTGAACAGAGATCTTCAGTAAGCTCAAGCTGCAAGTGCTTAGCCTCTCGGGGAACCACAGCCGGCTCATATTTGGCTGCAGATTTATTAGGAGTAGTTGAAGAAGTTACTGCTCCCAGATGTCCTACAGCTCTTCACTTGAATGACTGAGTGGGGATATCTCTGCAATGCCACTTTGCATGGACATACCTGAGGAGATGAAAAAATCTGCTATCCTTGGGCTGGCACTGGGCACACATTAAAACAGTTATTTGGAAAACCCGGGTTCTCTGCATGTTTTTCAGGAGTGCTTCATCTTCATAGCAGTAATTACATAGTGATGTCATGGACATCATAGAGATGTTGCTTCAGAGAATGGTCAAATGTTATTGTTTACTTATTATTTACCTAGTTGATCGCAGATACATACATGGCTTGTGAAACATGTAATGTTTCATTTCTATTCCAGAAGGCTCAGTTCTCCAGGCCTGTATGTATTTACTATTAGGTGATATCAAAGATGTTCACATTTTGAGAGGTGAATAGTTACATTATGCTTAAGATTCTGGGCCAGGAAAAATTGAAGTTTCTGTGAGGAAGGTGTGTGGACTTACAGCTGCACTTCAGAGCAGTAGCTAAGGAAGTAATGAAAAATCAAAGTTTATGCTGTTGCAGTGCTCAGAAAATGGAATTTCTAAAATTCATAGCAACTTTTCACGTGTTTTTAGCTTTATTTACCCGTTCTCCTTTGCTGACTAACAGATGACTTGAATACTGATGAAAGTACTGCCCCTTAAATTTGCGACTCAGCAGTATAGCCTCAGGCACGTGTTAACAACTCCTTAGAAAGTATTTCACAGTCTTTTGGTATTTCCACATCACTTAGCATAGCACTGCATTTATATACAAGTTTTGTCTGATGCTGAGTAGCCATCAGCTTTTGTAAAAGGAATTTAAGTAAAATACATCTTCATGCTGTGGTTTGGGGTTTGGTTTTTTTTTCTTCCAGGCTGAAGCTCTTTCTCCCTGTTTTGAAGTCTAAATGGTGAAATCTGCTCCCAAATAGTCAAACAAGAAGTTTGAAATGAGAATTAATCTTACACATCCATAGCTGCTGCTATTATGACATCTTATAATGCACCAATTATAGAATATGTAAATATTTAATAAAATAATTATTACAAATACCCACGAGATAAATACTCTTTTTTAAGACCTAACACGTAATTTTAATTCTAGCCAGATTTGTGTGGAGTCAGTGTCAGAATGCTGATCATCGATTTAATGATAAAAGACAAACTGTGATACACTGAAATACTCTGAAAGCTAAAAAATACAATAGCTTGAGCTGCTATCGTCATAAAAATACTATGACAACATGATAATTCAATGTACAAAAATGCAAATATACTAAGAATTACTATGAAATTCTATTTCCACTGACCCTTATAGAATCACAATTTGTTCCAGGTGGTGAAGATCAAATTCCCTGCAGTTTAAAAAAATGTAATTCTGCGTTGCTGCAATCCTGCACTCATTTCCCCAGGACACCCCTTATTCCACCATCCCTTGCTCAGATACTGGCATTCATGTGTTCCCATTCCTAGATGTGAGACCTGAACCCGGCCAAACCAAATGAAAAAGTTGCCAAGTTAGATTTCAATTAAATAAATATTGGCCTGTTTCACAGGACTGTTAAATGAGTGCAGGAAGATTGCAAAATCAGCAATACCGTTTTAGATTAGCTTCAGCTGTTACAGAGCTAAGCCTTGGTTATTTCTCACTTTACAGGTTCTTACCTTTTTCCGAGAGACAAAGAAAAATCTGAGGCAAAGCTTCAATGTCATAAGACAATTGGAATAGTAATCACGCATGCACTTCACATGCCCCAGCAATAAGGCATGGTTGCAGAATCCCTCTCTATGACCTCTCTGTGTTGGAAAGAACCGTGGGAGCACTAAAAAGCCAATATCAAGTAAAGGCTGTTGACACTTTAGGCTGAGGAGCATATATAGACATTTAATTTCTGTGCTCTTCTCCAAGATATATAATGTTAATCTCAGAGTGGCTGAAACACCATGCATGTTTAACAGATGTTAAAATACTGTTGTTAGTCCCCCTTCTCCAGAAGCTACATCCCTTTTTATGTTTGAATCAATACAGCCTTACCTGGAGCTATTAGTAATACAAAGATACGACGTTATTAAACTGCTTTGGCAAAGGTAGTTCTTGTCGGTACCATTGACAAAAATTTGTTTCTCTAGTACCCTCAGTGCATAGGAAAAAGGAAAATTATATGTAAATATTTTGGGGAAAAAACCCAAATGAAAAACCCAGTTGTATCAGCCTGGTCTGCACTTTTACCAGCAATACAGCGTTCTGTTTAGGACATCTTGTCAGAAAATGTATAAGAAATAATCTGAGGCGATGACAAAATAATTAACAAGTGGGGGGAAGGAAGTTTTGATCCAGTTAAATTGCAAATAGAGCACAGGCTCATAAAAGGGAATTTCACAGGGATAGGCAGTTACAAGTGGTCCACAGGGAGGCAATTAGATCCTTCTCACCCTCTTAAGGGGACAGACATTGAAATCAAGAGGCAATTGATTTAGAAGAGATAGAAGGAATGTTGCATAATTAACCCATGGAATTCTTTGCCCTAGGCTAACTTCCAGTCGAATTCCTTCGCTGAATTCAGTCACTTACAAAGATAACATTTAAGGCGTTATATACATTAGAATACTCCCTGTAATTGCCTTAAGTAAGAAGAAAAGCAATTGTTTTCCTGGTTCAAGACATAGGATATACACCACCTGGAAGTACACGTAAATTTCCCCATGTGAAACATTACCTGAGTATGGTGTCTCTGAGCACAGAGCTTTGACTGGTGTCTGCAGCCTTATATGGGTTAAGGGTTACTCTATTTTACTCTATTGAAAATTATCCTGCCTGAAACAGGTGTAATGGAGGCTTGGGAAACCATGTATATTTATACCTCCGTATTTCACAACGGCCTAAACCAAATTAAATGAGGCAACTTGCAATTACCAAAATTGTCGAGGAGTTAAAGCTTAAATGGCATATAAAAGGATCTTTACCCTATTTGGGATTACAAAACAGAGTTGTCATGTAACCGAGCACCTTCTACATGTGTTACAATGACTGCTATGCTGTTGAAACTCTGTTGCCAGCAATGTTTCCAGGTCTGCTGCCATGAACAGGAGAAGCCATATCCGTGTTACTCCCAACAACAAAAGGAATACACAGCTTCTAAACCAGGAAAGCTTCTGTTCTTCCCAGAGACAGATTATACACTGTCTTTTAGTGAGACACAGCTACAAACAAAACATATTCCTTTCTAAATGCTCATTGTTGATTTGGTGTGTCAAGAAAGGCTGTAATATTTGCTTACAGTGCTGTTACATGAGGAGAAATGTAAGAGTATACTGGAAAAAAATAAAAATGAAGTTTCTCCTCATATAAAGATTTTAAGCTATTAAAAAAACGAATAAAATTAAGAGCACTATGACCAAACAAACTTTTTAAAAACAATGACATCTAACTGTCACTCATGTACCTGGGATACCCCTGAGGGTTAGACAGTGTCCTTCATTTAATGAAGATCTTGATGCCTTATATGGGATTCAACCTTGACATCAACATTTTTCTTTGAGTAGTGGTGGTCTTTCGTACATGCTGTTTTTGCAGCTGATAATCGGCCACTCCATTTATAGCTGTCACGTTTTGCTGGTGACCTAGTCTCTGCTCCCTGAAGCATACCACTAATGCCACTGGTAAGAGCCAGAATAGTTCTGACTGCCATGTGACGTGCACACGGGAAGATACAGCTCTCTGGGATGCAGTAGCTTTCCCGTGCCTTTCCTGTTACTTGCTTGGATTTGCTGTGCTCTGGTTTCTAACAGCTTGAATCCAAACTAAACTTGTCAAAGCTGAACGTGTTAAGGAATGCCATTTAGGCCTCAAAATAAGGTTGCCTCATTTTCAGGTGTTGTGAACACATACACATTTCCTCACCCCCATTAAGGGAGGGTATGGTGTGTATGTGGCACCGCCATAAAAATCAGACCTGTGATAGAAACAGCTTAAAGTAATTACCTCGAGGCATCTACATGTGGAAGTCTTGATCTTCCGCCTTCTGATGGTAGCATGTATATAGTTAAGGTTCCTATAGTGTAGTTAATAACGTAGGGAATATTTCTCATGTCTTGGGGCGTGGGAAGTTTCTTCCTTCTAACATTAATATTAATCCTGTGCTGGAGAATATATTGCTTTCCAAGAATTAGAATCATAACACAGTTTCTCCATTCTACATTAACAAGCTCTTTAGAAATTGGGTTTTGTTCTCATTAGTAGAGCAGAACCATACTCTTAATTAAGCAAATGAGGCAGACAAAGACTAACATATGCAAATTAAAAAGAAGCCTGGTAGGCAAGAGGAACAAAAAAAAGGCAAAAGATTTCAAAAAAGCAGTAGTGTCAGAGAATAATTCATCTGACTACAGGGGACTTCAGGAATGGTGAAGAAGGATTTGCATCAGAAGATGTGACAGTGTATCCATAAAAAATTGTAATCCCAAAGGTTTACTCAGAGCTCTGGAAGAGGAACTGTCTCATATCCACTATGTAACCCACCAAAATGTTCATTTACATGGGAGATTGCCCAGTATAGCAAAGGGAACTCTCAGTTGTGCAACATTTATAGGAAAGACTTGACTTGAACTGTAGACACATTAGTATATAATTTTCCACGTAGTGAAAATCTGATTGGAAACTATTTAAGTAGCCTTCAGAGATCTTTGTTCTCCATACTTCTCGGAGCTTGATTTTAAGTAGAGTCTGCCAAGATGACCCCACCGAAAGGGGAATCAGATCTTCTTAACTGAGAAGCTCCTTAAATGAGATTAGATTATCTCCATTTGTAACCAATTTCTTAAATTACTACAGTTGGGCTATTCAATGTGTTAAGTGTCAAGAAACTCTTCCTATTCAATAGGAAATAGTTCTGATTCCAATGGTTCTAAAGTCCAGTAACTAATAGTTGCTAGACAGGACAAAAAGAACACTTTTTTTCTATTTCAGAATGCTTTAATGCACATGTAAAAATTGCGATACAAATTGGCAGAACAAAAGTCAAATCCCGCCAGGAAATTTCACATGGGCTTCATAGCTCTATTTTGTCTCTGTGCAGACATTATGATAGAAATGTTTTTCTAATGGTGGAGTTATTTATGCTTTAGAAGTGGTTGCTAAATATATTTGACAGTGATCCAAATTTCTCCTAGAATTTCTGCATCATATATAATGACTAGCTTTTACAGAGCCTAAAGAACCAAAAGCTAACATCATCAGCATTTAACTGTCAGGAAAGCAATGGTGATCTACCTGCTACAGAAAGACAAAGGCTTACATCCTTAAGGGAATTAAATGTCTAAATCCTGTTTAAATTGCCTTCTTTCCACTGAAACCACTGAGAATTAGGTCTTTAAATAGAACTTAAAACCTAAATCTCTGTGGTGTTGTACCAATGTCATCATCTGCAATATCTGTATATATAATGGAAACACCATAAGGAGATATTTAAACTGGTTTATCAAGTCATCTATTGATTGTTGTACAATCTGTGGGCATCTTTGGGCTACATAGTAATTGTAAATGGAGAAAAGTAACTTTTGAAACAGTTTACCTGTGAGGTAACATATCTGTGAATTACTGTAGGCATACATGTTTTTTGGATCACCTCATGTTACCATATAAGGAAGAATTTTTAATTTTTAGAAAGAGAACTTCCTGATTTTGCTGATGATTTTGGCATGACTGCTAATGATGACAGGTTGTCAGGCCTGTCCTTAGGAGGCTTAACAGCATTTACTGGTGGGGACATTAGATTGTCTGGGGGGGCTGTTTGTTAGATGACAATTAAGTGACAGTCTTTATTAAAAGGCAAAATTCTAGAAATGAATTTGTGACGCAGAGCACTTCCTGTTCTCGGTCACATCTTCACTTCTGTCATAAAAGAACCATGCAGAATCACTTGTGGCTGAGACGAAATCACTACAGTAATGGTAAAAATGATTTTAAGCCAGAATTAATAAAAAATTGATCTGCTGATTTCAAGAGTTAGCTCAATGAGATTAAATATATTAACAAAGGCGATACATGCGCCAATAATGCCTTCTCACATGTTTATGTTTAAGTATCCTCTAAAAAACACAGTAGATGGAATCATAGTTCCTTTGTAGGGGTTTGGGGTTTTTTCCCCTGCAGGTTTAACTAATTCTTCTTCAGAGAAAGTTTTGTGTTCTACCCTTTGGTTTTCGCTTGATCCCTGCTTTAGAAAACCTAGGTGGTGAGTGATCCCGTGTTGTTATTTGGCTCATATGAATATCATTTACTCTGCTCCTGACAGCTTCCTCTAGAGAAAAAGCAGGGAGAAATTCACACAATCCTGCTGATGAGAGACAGTTAAGTGAGACATACTTATTAAAAAAGAAATAGCTTTGACTACTAAGTAAAGCAGGGGAGTCAGAACATGAAATCTGTTTTTATATAAACTCACTATAAAAAAAAAATCTATCACTTGTACAGTTCTGTGAGATCCACTGATGAAAGGCTTTTCCTAAATGCAGAGAATTATAATATAAAGTAAGCTGTCAAGAAATATTGTCATGCTGTAGAG
Organism: Struthidea cinerea; assembly: GCA_013397865.1. Lineage (NCBI taxonomy): Eukaryota > Metazoa > Chordata > Aves > Passeriformes > Corcoracidae > Struthidea > Struthidea cinerea. The sequence goes on from VZTI01004282.1 coordinate 96,146, forward strand.
ATCACAAGAAATCCATGAAAGAAGGCAGTGTCACGTGTCATTCAGAAGCCTTTGTGAACCTGGAGTGACTCTTGCTAGGCTGGCAGAGCTTACCTGGGCTGGCAGAGAGTGTCAGTGGTGGGTTGCAATCATCCCCAATGCACAACTGCACCCAGGGTTTCCATGGTAGTGAGTGAGCGCCTGACCTGTATGCTTCTCTAACTTACATTAGTTATTTGATAATAAAAAGGTTTGGATGTTGAATAAAAGCATGATTAAGTGACCTTTGGAGATGGTCTGGTCCCATCGTCCCTGGTCAATACAGGGCCAGAGAGTATAACTTTAGTTAACCCACAACAGACCCCAAATTCTAAGAGGACGCTATTTACTCTTTAGCAAACCATGCACTAATCCCATGCAGAGACACGGTACATACCTTGTTCATTCATGCCATTTCATCCAAAAAGGTATTATAAATAACACCATATGTTCTTAAAAGGCTGATGACCACATCTTAGTTATAAATAAATATTTATTAATACCTGTGTAATATTGCATCCAGCCTATGTTTTGAACTGTCAAAGCCTAGTTTCAGTGAACTCACTTAAATGGAGGACATCCCGAGAGCACCTACCTCAGAGATTTGTGATACAGGATCACACCACAAACATTTCAGGAATTTAGAGTAAATCCACTCTTGTTGCTTCAATAGCAAGACTAAATTGTTCAGAGGATGGATTTTCACCTTGCTTTGCATCGCTGTTGGTTTTGTCTGGCAACATCCATTCTTGCATCCTTATCTGCTACCCAGCTTTTACACATATGTAGGAAAGCAGTTAACAGTGCATTATCACCCCTCCTCTTCAATCCAAATTACTCTGGCAGCATGTTCAAATTTAATGCAACCCTCTTAATCTAGGGAAACCAGTATTGATTTAAAAAAACTTTTAGAATCACCCAGTTTATGAGTCCCAATATACCACAGTAAATTATGTGCTAAAAGCTTTGGGTTTGTGGGTTTTATTTGTTTGTTTGTTTGCTTGTTTGTCTGTTCTTCTGTTGCTATTTCAGGAATGTTGAAGTTTTATGGTCTAAAAACATTTCTGGCAGATGGAATTGTTAAATCATTCAGATGCTGGTTCTCTTGATACAAGAACAGCCATGGCCTCCAGTGCCTAGAAGCCATTATTTAGCACATCAAGCTTTGCAGGACTCAGCACCAGGAAGACAGTGACCACCCTGCCATGGCCAAATACACTGCTGTATTGTGTCTGTAAAGCACCAGATACTGTCACAGGAGACTAGAAGTGTGCTTAACAGAGGCAGTTTTGCTAGTCATAGCTTTCACACGTTCTGTGGGCCTCTAGAGTCACAATGACCAATATTTTTGAGTCCCTTGCTAATATTTGCAAAGAGTGGAGCTGTAGAACACATGTACTTTTGAGCAAACAGTTCTATGAGCCACCATGTGTCCCCTTCAGGACATTCAGCTCATGAATTTTTCATTAATATTTTCACAGGATTTCACTAGCCAGTAGATTTCTTGTCCCCTTTCTCATACATATTATTTACCTAAAGAATAAGGTCAAAAATAAGCATATCAGGTGAGGAGTACCAAGGGCCCTCTACAATTAGTGGTTGTACTGTTCCAGTGGGGTGAGTGAACTCTGCCAGGGAAGGCTTTCTGGTGATAATGGATGTCTGGTTGTCTTCCAGACAGGGGCTGTGCTAAAACTGATGTAGCATCATTTGTGCTGTTGAGAAATTTATTGACAGATCACTCAGTGCTGATACCTTAATCTCCAGAAGCAGGTTTAGAGTTGAGTGAAGAGAAGATGACTGCTCTGCTGCATCAAGGAGATCAGCAGGATTTGAAAGCTCTAGGGAGAGGCTGAAGATGTCATCATCTCTCTGACTGTGGTCTATGTCCTGGAGGTGTAGTCTAGAACTGTGCCCAGCTCTGACAAATGCTTACCAGCCACCTTTTTCATCTGAGTGACTCATCCTGAAAGCAGAAAATAGAATGCCATTTGGGCATCACTTTTTTGCCTGCATTTTTTTACATGTCTGATCCAGCTGCTAGCGAGCTTATTCTATTGAGTTTGGGAAGAATTGACTGTGGAGTCCTTTGTTCTGCCCCGCTTCATCATACCACTTGGGAATATAGGACTGGAAGCGATCCTGTGTGTATCAGCTGCCATCCTTTACTGTTATAGACATGGTAAAATGAATGACTTTCAAACCCCAATTTAGTAACAGCTAGGTTGTGGCTTTTCATTTCACTGGGGCCCTGGGAGGGGGATAACAAGAGGCCTGATAGTCCCTTCTCAGCCCCTTGGGGACTCCCCCTACGCTGCCCAGGATGCCATTTCAGCCCCTATTTAGGGATGTCCATCCCAGCCCCAGTGACGCCATAGGATGCTGGTGTCCAGCTCCCTTGCCCAGCCACAGGATCCCCTAAGCAAGGCCCACCCATGGGCTGAAGGCTTGGCCTGACCTCGGGCTATTCCCATTCCTGGGGAGGTGCCCGATGCCCAGGGTTGAGGCTGGCTTGGTGCCCCCACCTGCTCTTGGGAGCCCTGATGGCCCCCCTGGGTATCTCTCACCTGGCCTCGCTGTGCCCTGACATCACTTTTGTATCTTCTGTTGCATCTGGAAGAGTGTTCCACAAGCTCAGTTTACTTCTTGTTCAAAGCTTTTTTTTCTAATTTTCTATCCTAAAGCTATTTATTATGAGCCTATAATTAGTAGAGAAAAATTGTTCTCTCACTTTGGCAGAATTTTCTTTTCATAACAATGCAATGATGTATTTGTAATCAACCGTCATATCAATTCTCAGTTCTGCTTGGATGGACTAAATAAGCCAAGCCACCCATATGTGATAGGGTCTCCAAATTCAGGGTCATCCTGGCCATTTTTCAGTTTATGTCTCAAGTATGAGTGATTGGAATGAGATGCATTACCCCAGAGAAGACAGCAGAAATGCTTCACACAAGAACATTGATATTTTCCTCTCTCTGCTTGTAATACTGTAGTTAAAACATCTGAAGGTCTTCGCCTTTTTCGGAGCTGCCTTTCATTATCAGTCTGAGTTATCTTGTTATTCAGCACATCTGGATCCTCTTGCCTCCAAACCATGAGATTCCAGCTTAAACATCAGTCTGTGTCATAGGAGCCCAAGGACACAATCATCTGTTGTGTACCTGTTGTGTCCTCTGCTCCCTTATACTGACAAGAAATGGGACAATGAAGAAAGCAAGGAGCACAGACACCAAATTCCCAAAGAGTTCAGGAAAATGACACAACACCCTAGGGAAGACTGAGCTATAATTTTGAACTGTGCTTTGTAAAAAATATCAAGATAGTTTAAACAGAATGTTTCTGATCTCGGGGAAGTCGGTAACTGTCTGGAGAGCACCTGTGGGCCACTGCTGCAGGCTGTGGAGACACATTGGCTTCTGTACAACTGACATTTCACATTAGTCACTGCATGAATAAGCACTGACTAATAAGCACATCTTCCGGAGCTTTGCAAGCACCCTTGTTTTCCTTTCTCTTTTATTTTTCATAAATGTCGTTTCATAACTGGCAGCTTAGTAATTTCAAAAAACATCCCAATGGTTCCTAGAGAAAATCTGTGTACAGGATTGCTGCTGCTCTTTCACAGCAGTACGGTGTACTGCAGGAACTTGTAAGTAATCATGACACAGCACACAACTTTGATCTTAGTACAGATTGCTTTTTGCTCACACATAAGAAATACTTTAGATAAACTCATGTTAAATTATCCTTTTTTTTTTTTTAATATATGTACCAAAGGACCTTTGAAATTTGGGTTTGCAACTGTTTGTCAGAAGTTCAACAGCAACACTTCTGTGCCTGTTAGTAACATCAATACAGAGTTCAGTATTTGAAGATTACAAGCAACAAAGCAAAACACACTTCAGACAAGCCTGTTCATCCATCCTGCTCTTTTTATCTGCTTTTACCTGAGGAATTCCAGCTCAGACAACACAGGTACAGATCCCTTTTTTAATACTGAGGTGGAGATTCTGACATGAAAAGTTTCCGTAAATGACAAGATTGAGGTTCTAGTCTCTTTAGGGAAAAGAAGACATACTTTCTACACCAAAGTCTTCCTAGAAAAAGCTTATTACACTCATGATGGAACTAACAGAATGATGGAACACCTGAGTTCTAAACCCTTGTGTATTCTTTCTATACTCTTCTCACTGTATTTTGCCAGCATTTTCCTATTCTGTACCCATAATGCTCTTTGCACCTGAAATGTCCCAGTAACCCTCACTTAATAGCTAACCATCACTTTCACACCAAGACTCCTTCCCTCCACCTGAGGAAGCTGCGTTCGGTATGGAGCTGTGTTGATGCTGTTTGGTTTTGGTAGGCCACCAGAAGACTGTTGAGTTTATACTGGGGCCTTTCCTTGAGGGACACTAATTTTGGTTGCTTTTCAAGTTGTGCACAGACACTGCGTAGGTGTGACAGTCACCAGTGCTGTGGTTTGCCAGTGAAGAAAGAACCATGAGAGAAGAGGAGAAAGTCTTGAAAAGAAAGGTGAAAGAAAGACAGGTTTCCTGTGGGTTCTCAGTGCTCATGTGAGTGCTCTGTGTATCTGCCATCTGTGTGTCTGGGCATAAATATAAGTAAATATGTCATATATGTGCGCTCTGTGTGCACACACCTACTAGGAACACATCTCAGCCTCACTGCTGGTTGGACATGGAGGCATGGATGGTGCAGCCTCCCCACCTGGGCTGTTAGTTCCAGCGTGGTATATACTGTCTTCTAACAGTGATCCTTAGCCTACAGATGGTATTGCTTTCAAATGACAGAGCCGGTCTGTACCCAGTGAAATATATTGCATACAGGGTATGTTGCAGCACTGCCTCAGCACTCTGAAAGACTTCCAAGCATAACAACCTTTATTTAATAGATATTTAATTTCCTAAGTGAAGGAAAACAGTAGGGTTTTTATGATTTCTCAAAGAAAGATGAGCCATTGTAAAAGGAGCATTTATAAAAGGTATATTCTGACTGTGAAGGCATATTTTTTTAAGCAGAATTATTGAAAAGGACCAAAACAAAACACCTCTACATGCTGTGTAACAGCATTATTTGGTCTTTGATGTAGACAGACACCATCTGATAAGCCTCCCACATATCAGAAAGCCTGACTTCTCTGGGGGAGTGGGCAGAGGCAATGCTGACAGGCAAGCAAGCATCAGGGAGAAGCAACTCTCACTTCTGACACAGGTTTCACCTTACTTCCAGGGCCTTTCTACCAGAGATACAGAGTTCTTTTAATATTTAAGAACTGTTTCCCTCACAGATCTGTGAGATTAATATCAAGAGTCAGTTGATGTGGAAATGAGTCCAGGATCATCTGAAACTGTGCCATAGTCTAAAAATAAAAGGAGAAAGGAGGTTTTTTTCCTTTTTTTTTTTCCTTTCAGAAGCAGTCATGCAATATTAACTTTAGCCCAGCAGAACTGTCTGCATGTGAGCAAGGGGACTTAGAAATGCAGATGATGGAAGAACATGAAGTGTGTCTGAACCAGGTAGGTGCCAAGAGCACAGAACTGAGTGAGCAGCTTGGGAAGCAGCAGCTCTGCCACGAGGTCAGTGTAAATTTGAGGGAACAGGTTTTCCCTCCGTGTACTGGGCTAGGGCTTTTCTGCAGGAGCCATGGCTTCTGTAGACACTCCTGAGTAGGTGTGTAACTATCTTGCTGGTGTGCTCCTGGCAGCAAAGCACAGCAGGCTGAAAACACAGGATTTCTTCCCTGTGTTAAAGTCAGCTCAGTCATGTTCCCTGCAGTCATCCTGCAGCATTGCAGGGGCTTGTTCGGGTGCACGATGTGCTGGAAGAGAGATAGGCCCTGAGGATCAGAGAGAGGGCCTCTATCCTGGGCCCGGAGGTGACCCTGGGAGTGCATCCTGGTCACCAGAGATGGACTGAGAGAAGATTGTTTGTTTATGGACAGACTAGGCCTACGAGAAGTGTTAATTGTGGTTTGTGGCCTTATAGGGTATTGTTTACCTATTACCACAATAGGTAAAATCTGTGTAATACCCCAGGTGCTTGGGGGACACTGTGGTGAACATCTTTCCTGTTTATATGATGTTATATCCTGCTGGGTGCTGGTATTTAAGGAATTCTGACTGCGCAATAAAGGGTTTTGCATTCTTCCATCTGATAAGCAAGGTCCTTGCCCAGGCGTCATTACTGCAGGGCTGATGTGTTCCACTCTCAGGAACCACACCAGGATGCTCAGCCTTTTAGCTTGCATGGAGGGTGAAGTCTTTGGCCTCTCTGAAGGAAGCAGAAGAAAGCTCTCAATGGCTCTTGTTTGGGGCTGAGGGAAGTATGAGTGTTTGTTTAACAGTGTTACCATGACATTTTGTTCTGGCAAACCAGAATCGCTACAGCAAATTGGATAGAATATACCAAAACAAATCCTGCTGGTTAAGCTGATCATTCCTGTAAAGAAAGAAGTCCCCATGATGACTGCTCTTGCACCTTTCTGGAAACAGGGAGTGTAGCTGGAGTGGAGATGTTTACTAGATCCCTTCCCTTAGAAGCAGAAATGAGTGAAGAAGACTGCCAGTGCTTCAGATCTGGCAAAGTTAATGTAGTGCATCCGTATATGGGTCAACATCATGGGTTTTCATCACTGAACCAAAGGGAAAAAAAAATCCTTTTTAGGAAATATTTAATGTAACACAAAAAGCTACACTATGGCATAAGGATTATTTTGAGAATAAAAATAAACATCATGAAACTAAAGATATAGTTTGAGATGCTGCCAAAATACTGTTCTGCTAGTGCTGCCTGTAGATCAAGGAGCATTAATAAATTAGTAAAAGAAGGAGTCCTTCTGCAAAATCAGAAAGAGCATAATGAGATTGTCACAGCTTTAGGGAAAACTATCCAGAAGCAAAATGGAGAAATCCACTGTCAAAGCTGAAGAAAGCCTGCTTTATGTCTCAATGCAATTTATTTGAAAATGGAGATGTCTGGCAGATTATGCCTGTTAAGCAGATGATAAATAACCTGGAAGTTTTCTTACAAGTGGTGCAGTGGTCCCTGAGAACAACAGCTTCTGGTGACATCTGATTTATGAAAAACCTAATCCTTGAAAACACAGCTAAAAACTGCAGATGGCAGCCCTGAACCTCTGAAACCACTCATGGAGATTTAACTGAGCACTCTAATGATTTTGACTATCTATCTGTGTCATCGCTGTGAGGAGAAACCCTAGTCAGCAGCTTTAGATACCGCACACATTGATAGTGAGAGGCTCAGAAGGAGACAGATACAAAGATGAAAAAAGGAGTTGTATTCTTCCTGATTCACAGAGAGATGGATAAAGGCACAGGGGAACTAAGGACTTGTGGCACTCTATTCTTGTACTAGCAGAAGTGTGTGCCAGGCTATCCAGAAACTAAGGCAGATGCACTAGCCTGGAGCTGGATCTCAGAGAAGCTGTGAATTTGAAAGTTGCTCTCAGCCTCCCCCTCCCCCCTTGAAGCCATCTCTTCTTCAGGCTAAACAAGCCCAGTTCCCTTGGCCCTTAGGGCAGGTGCTCCACCTTCAGATGTCCTTAGTGTGCCTCCTTTGGGATGCCTTATCTATCTTTCTGGAAGTAGGTGACCCAAAATTGGACACAGTAAAATCTCTTTCAGACTCTTCGGATTCAGAAAATGCACCACTCAGTTAAAAAAATTGCTTCTTCTGAAGCATTCTTAGTGGGTAAGGACTGCAGTATGAAACTGTGAACTTCAATGTTTGCAGGGTACAAAAATCTAGTTAATCAGATCGTAGAGTTACTTGCTTTTAAAAATCATGAGGTACCTCAAGAGAGTTCTATGGTTTGTAAGACCAGAGTTTCTAAATATATAAATTCTCTATATTGGAGTAACTTACAACCTCTGATTCCTGAAGATTCAATGCAAGCATTTCCTGGAGATAGTAATTCTCTAATCATCTACAGCATCACTTTTTTCTGCCTTCTTAGAAAAACTTTATTGTGAAAGTACTAGGCTAATTGGATACTCATTAATTTAATTTTTCCTTTCTTTAACATTCATCCACCTGCCAGCTGCGTAGCCTTGTTTTTTATTTTTAACTCATCAGTATTTTTCATGATGTAACCTTCACACACTCTTTCCAATTGCCCTGGCTACATCTGGGTCAGTATGAGCGAAAACAGGGGAACTTCCTTTGCACCGTGCTGAAGGACGATAGATGTTTAACCCTGCACATGAACAAAATGCTGCTATGACTGAAGGAAGTCCTTCACCACTCTCAGAGAAAAAACGCAAGGCATGCTGAGTGTGAAGGGGATGCTGCCCTGCGGTTCTCCAACAGAAGCGCACGTGGAACTGGAACAACGGGAGGCCCTTCCAGCCTTCCTGCCAGCAGTGGGAACAGGCAGAGATATCTACCCACATGCACTTTGAATATATATACTGACAGAATGCCAGAGCAGAACTGCAGCATGACATCCCTTCTGCCTGTTGCGGAATTGCTCAAGGAATTGAGCCTCCCTCCCTGACCAACCCTCTCTCTTCAGGCATCACTCTGCATCTGAAAAAATAGTACTAAAAACAGGCCGAAGGAAAGGGCAAAAGTATTTACAGCAACAAGAAGAAAAGGTTTATACTCCTAAGTAATGCAAGTGACAGGCCTCTGCCAGGAAGGCACTAAGGCAGCCCTGCCGCGGGAGCCGGCTCTGGTGCCCAGGAGGTGCAGTGCCAATGACACGTACTGTCAGGAGCTCGGATAGAGGCTTCAAACCAGGAGCTGCTCCACTCGGCTTTCTTCAGGAAGTCTTTTGTATTTAGTCTTGTTTCTAGATAGTATGACACTTCATGCCCTCCTTCCTGTCACAATCTTTTCAAAACTAATTTTTATATTGGATATTGGATTTGTGGGTGCATCCTCCATAGGCCATGGCAAGGGCCTTAACTTGTGCCTCAGTTCTGTTGCATTAATCACCTGCCTGGGAGTGCTTGGTACAGAGATGGGATACGCAGCACATCCGCAGCTGAAGTTACAAGGAAAAGATTCAGCCATGTTCAATAACCTTGTTGATGACATATTCTCTTTTTCTTGGTTATAGAAATTATGCCCAGCTGACAATTTTGCTGGTCTCTGCCACCTATTTTACTGTTGTTTTTATCTATTCAATCTGTCTCAAGCTAGGGAGACAAAACTCATGTTTCCAAACATTGGGAGTGTCAGGGTTGACCACATCCAGGATGAGGAGGAAGAGCTTTGTCTTTAGAATTGGAGAAAGGGATTTTCCAGCAGCAGAACTACCACACAAGACAAGAGAGTCCTGGGAACCTATAGCCTCTGTAACCTGATATATCTACCTTAAAATGTCTAAGCAATGAAGTATTTTTACTGTGTGCTCAGCAGAAACCTAATGTTTTTTGTGGGATTCTATGATTGTCTTGCATGCCAAGGGAAGAAATATCTCTGGCACAAGAGTTTCTGCTTGAAGTATCATAACTTTTGTTCCTCCAGTCCTGGAGATAGAGTCCAGACAGACTGACTTGATCCAGTAACATAAAAGTATGTGGATTTCTTGGAAGTTTTACTTTTTAGGGATTATGCCTAAAAATAGTAAAAAAGAGAACTTTAATTTAAAGAAGTGAAAAGAGCAGTTAGACAACATATTATACTTCTTATATCTGCTTGACACAAATTTAAAGGAAGTATAATCTTGGATATCAGTTTGAGTCACGTTATCTGTGACTCTTTGTCAGAGACCCTAATTTCCAGTGCTCATCCCTAACAGTGACCTTGAAGGCTTTTTGCAATGATCAGGATTTCAGAAATCACCATCACCTGTGCTTTGGACCAGGTTAAGTCAGTGAAGACGTGGAAGGAATTAGTCAGTCATTTATAAATATTCCTAGACAATGGAGACAGTCTAGCTGTGGGGAACTCTCTCTAAAACAAGTTGAAGTCTGACTCAGCCTCTTGATGAGGTTATATTTTAGTCTCATTAATAGAATACCACTGTGATACACAGATAATGAGATCCGGCAAAAAATGTGAACTGTATGAATGTGAAATGTAAATAGTTTAGAAGCATAAACAGCAATGGTAAAGACATACAGTGTGCATGGATTTTTCTTCATGTATGATCAGAGTGATCACTGCCACCTCATAAAATTTTCTGCTCAAAATCTCAATTTTTTCAAATGTTGTGTCAATGTGCCACAAGAAAACCGGAAAAATATCAACCAGTTATGGTCTCAAGTCTTCTCTTTTATGCAAATATGACACAATAAAGCATTGGGCTCAGTGAACTAGGAAGGACACATAAATTCAGTTTAAAATGTTCTTGAAGTCTGAAGGACTCTGTGGCTCAGATTTCAGAGGATGGTATCATTAATCAGTGCCTGTCTGCAGGGAGAGTCCTTGTTCAGAATGACAAGATTCAGAATTTACTCTTCCCCACTGCAATCACTGTTAAAATGTAGAGCCAATTGCATATAAAATATTTATAGTCTTTGTCTGCATCCCTTTTTACTGAGACATGGAGACATTCCAGTATATTTGATTTCTTTAAACTGATGCTCATTTACTTGCCAATCTCACCCTTTCTTATGTTGTCTCCTGGGATCCTAGGCTGAGTTTTAGGATTTTCTGCCCTTCTTACCAAACAAAACTGGTGAGTTCATATGTCTGTGACACTGTTCCCAGGGGTGTTCCCGGTATCCCCAAGAGTGTACACCTGGCTTCCAGGAGGCAAGAAGCAGCAGAGATGTCCTCTGAAACAATTTCTCAATAACTGCTGTTAACTGTTCCTCCTTACAGAACAGACAAGCAATACAGACAAATTTTACTGTGTTTATAAGTAGTTGGCCTTCTCTACTAAGCTGACTGCATTTTAAAATTTCTGTTATTAGAATGACATTATATTCTCTTATTGGTTAGTCAGCTTTTTGCACCCTTTGTGGAAATGGCAGCTGCAGGTTTGCTTGAAGGGCTTTTTGTTGCGGCTGCTAATCTAAACGCAAGGTGTGAGGCTGCCTGCTCTGTGCTGGGTCAGGACACTGCCTGGTAGCTGGTGTTCCACTCTTTCTAGTAGGACAGAAAAGACATGGGTATTCTTCTGACATGATTCTCCTTGTCTGGCATTACCCTCACTTTCAACCTATCTCTCTTTCTGGCACAGGAATTAAAATCTGCTATACTTTTATGTAAATTGCTGACATAAACTTTTCAATTCCTAATGCAATCAGAAGGTGATGACAACTCTTGTGTTGGGTGCTGTTTGCAGGTGGGTATGAGATTCCTCCCCTCAACAATGCTGTGGCTGTTTCTGCTAGCCATTAACCTCTGGCTGGTTGATACTTGGAGAGTTGAAAGGGAGAAGTGTCTGTTTAGCCATTGTCCATAATGAAGAGAATAATGACAGCTCTGTCAAATGTGTTTCCCTATGCAGTAATGCTTGCTAATTCTAAATTAAATCAGGTTTCCAAGTTATCCTGAAAAAAAACGGACAATGGTATTTTTAAAGCTTTATTGTAAGGACAAATATTAGGATTATATTGACTAATGCCTAGTTATATTCTACATGTCTTAAAAGCAGCCCTCCTTAAGGCAGATTAAGACATGGAAATTTTGCTAATCGTATTTCTCTGAATGAGGAACAAGTTTGCTTAATTCTCTTTCTGAGTATTTGATTCTGTTCATTTATCAATTTTTTACAAATTATTTCTATATTTAACTTATTAGCTAATAAAACCTGCCTTATTGGAATTTCCTATAACACAATTTCCGACTATATGCATTCAAATTTTTAAAACAGGTTCATGAAATTTCTTGTAACTCACACTTTCTTAGAATTTAATATAAAAGATGTGGAACAGGTAACTTGTTTTCCTATATAACTGTTGACTGTCTGATCCATTTTCAATTATAAGGAAAATAAAAGACTCATAGGAAACAAAATCCATCTTGCTTGTGTTAGACAGCCTAGGTGAAAATAAACCAGGAAAAGTGGGAGTTGGATCACAGCAGAATTGCTAACATTATTCTTGGTATATTTTTTTGAAAAAAACTTTTGCATTCCTTAGACTGAAATTCAATGAATACAAATTCAATGAAATACAGGTCAAAAAAGTGTTGAGATGAAAATATTCATGTTAATTTTGCAAAATCGATAACTGTGAGAGAAGAAACTGGTAGATCAAATATGCTGAAGCTGTAAGGAGTGACAAGGCTTTAAAGACTCAAAAAGCCTAGGTACAGGAGTCTAACACAGAGCAAGCACTATTTTCCTGGTCAGCAGTGAAGACCTTGCAGACAATCGCATGCTTTAAATATAAACTGAAGAAACTGTTTTACACTCTAGAAAAGGATGCTTGCCAGAGGTGATAGAAAACTGAAGGTACCTGGGAAGAATGCAGGCAGTCCACAGAGCTGGTCCACACCGTGGGCCAAAGAGAGCAAACGTTCTGAAGGAAAGAGAGGATTTTGTGGTATGGAGCTCAACTCACTACTTCATAATACTGGAGAATTTCTCAAACTATTCCAGTTACTAGTTTTTCACTGGAGAATCATGAATCCACTCCTGCCCTTGTGCTGTGTGTCCAATGCTGTGCTGCAGAACGTCCCTGGCATGGCACTGAACGACTCCCTGGCAGCTCAGGTGTAACACAGTAGTGACACCAAGCTGCTTCTTTCTTGCCCTTAATCCTCTCGCTGCTGCCTTTATCTGTCGCTGTTGACAACAGCTCCGTCCTGTCACTCAGACTCTAACCGAAGGAAGCTCCTCCCTCCTCTACATCCTGACTTGGCTGTGAAAGTCTTTCTGCTCCTTCCCTCCTCTCAGTTAATCACAACCATACCCACAGTCTTGCAGGTATCTTTCCTCCCTTGATATAACTTCTTTCCTTGCAGTCCCACTGGGAACTGTGTCTCTTCACTCCCCATTGCTCAAAACACAACACCCTCCAACACTTGCCACTGTTTCTCCTTTTTTCTTGTTTCCTCAATCATGTCAAATGTCTCATCTTTGTCTTGAAGGTCTTTGTAGCTCCATCTCGATCAGCAGTATGATCTTCTCTCTTACATTGCTCCTCTTGCTCCAGTAATGGCTCCAGTCTTTTCTCCAGATTGTTTTCTTCCTTTATTCCTCTCTGCAGGACTTCTTCCACATTGTATTTTTAGAGCCAGACCTGCCATCCGAGGTTCAAAGCTTTCATAAAGAGTATTATACTTTGATAATGTACCTCTGGGAAGCTGTCAGACACTATATATACGTCACACACTGTCAGTTCTTTAACAAGGGGCTGGTATAAAGGCTTGAATCCCTGACTGGCCTCTCCCTGTCTTAACCTATGTCCATCTGCAGGACTGTAAGCTTTTCAGGGCTGGCTCTGACTCCCGTCTCTTTTATGAGCCAAACTTCCAGGCTTCACAAGTTACTTTGTGAGAAATCTGGCTACATATTGCATCGTTTTTAAGATACAAGATATATTTTTTTAATTACAATGTATACATATGCAACCCTTTTTATATATACAGTGACATATCTTGATCTGTTGAGATGGCAATTGGGAATGCAAGTGCGGATGTTAAGAACAAATTTCAGAATAAATATCCTACTTCACAATTGTTGCTTTGATAATATTTTTTAATTCAAAAGTTTGATTTTTTCTTCTGTAAGTGTTCCAGAAAAGGAGCTGAGAGATCTCTCTCTCCCCTGTATTTAAAACATCTCCAAGTTTGTGTGAAGTCCTTTGGTGTGTCTTGTCCACTGATTCCATTGCATCTGAATCTCATAGCTAATGACATGGATTTATTAAGGAAGATGATGCTCCTCACTTGCAGCATGAATGACATAATTTTAATTTATTAAAATATTATCTTTCATCATTTTTCCTATCAGCTGAATGTGAGACCATACATGTATGGTGGAGCCTGGTGGCAACTGAAGTACAATGTCCGGTTGTGTTCTGCAGTCTAGGAAAGCATTAGTGTTCTCCCCATCTGTTCTCACTTGCATTGTAGTGGTTTGCCTGCCACATAACAATAAAATGCTGACAATCTTCAGCAAAGCACAGACCGAATGTTTGTTCCTGTTCTTATCATGTTCAAACAGGCTTGCATGTGGCTCTTACTTCACCATCACAAACTGAAATAAAACACTCTTGATTTAGTTGCATCATTCCTGTGTTACCATGCTTGCACCTGTAATGTGCCTCATAAATGAGCACTTAATGAAAATTAAACTGGATGAAAACTATTTTATATTTATATGTTTTGTTTAGGAAAAAATAGGAATTTTATCAACAGACATGAAAGTCAACATCGTACACAGCTACGGATGCAGAAGAGCCCGAATTCAATATATATGTACATATAATAAATTAATTACAAATAAAGAGGTTTATAATATTATATTAGTGTTATGTCTATTAAAGAAGTAAATAAACAATGAAATGTTTTCTTTACTAGTTGCTGTAACTTAATTATAAAATCCTGGTTTTCCCAGCCTGGTGAGTGGCATTCCCAGAGCAGTATGTGCTGTTTGCTAGACCATAGTAAATAATTCTGAACAATAAATCTGACTTTACAGTGTGTAAAATAGGGAGCTCACTCTCAGTTAAGAGTGTGCAGCTTCAATTCTAAACAATTGTGTGAATCGGGATGTATTTAATATCTTCCCTTTTCTCCATTCCAGAATTGTTTTTTGAACATTTTTCTCATTATAAAAATGCAGAAATCATAAGGTACTCAGTGCATGCTGTCACTGCTGTGAAAAATCAAACCATCTGTAAACACAGAGTTAAACTGTGTATGAGAGAATATGTATGTATTGTGCTTATCATACCAGCCCAGTGTGTCGTTAGGCTGGCCTGGTCAGACAGTGCTCCGTGTGGGATTATAGCACAGCCTTGTGAGCAAAAGTGGGACAGAGGGACAGAAGGACAGAGCTCTGTAATCAATGCAAACTCACTTATTATGTAAACAAACATCTCTTCTTGATCCAGACGGATTTTCCGTACGGACAGGTGGTGGTGTGCCCTTTTGGGCAGATGGGGTTATCAGGCTGATCTGGTTTTAAAAAATATGAGAATTAGGTTTGTAATCATGTTCTTTTATTTGTCAGGGTTTGGCTATCTGTTCTTAGAGGAGTGTGCACACAGTGACTGATGAGCCTCAGCAGCCCTGCCTTGCTCCACACCAGTGCCAGCCAATTCCCACCGCTGCACATGAGCTCTTATTGCAGGGCCAGGCACAGGTGAGACACCCTAAACACAACACTGCTCTGATGGGTCAGACATGCAGTCAGTTTGGCTTAAAGAAGAGTGCTCAAAAGCCAGGTCCTGTAGGTAGACTTCACTCTTTGATACACTGTCTGCTCACTGCTCATTTTAGACCTAGCCAGCTTTTCTGACCTGAAGATATTTTGCTGCTAATGGCGATGTACAGTCTCATACAGTAATGGCACCATGTAATTCAAGTCATGCCTTCTTTCATCCAAGATTAATTCTCCTTGACGTGCACATCAGATTTCTCCATGCTTCCACGTGTGTTTGGGGTGAAGTGACACACTCTCAAAGGTTTTGTTCCAGGTACCTGCCCATATTCTCCCATGCACCTTGCTACCCATGACCATACTGCTTCAAGACATGTTCCTGTGTGAAATTCCTAAATAGGTATATCTTGGGAAAAGCCAGAACAGATTCTTGAGACACACCAGTATGTGCATTCTGATTACCCAAGGATGCTGGAGGGACTGAAGAGCCATTGTAACGAGGCAGAAAGCATCTCACCGCAGGAGAAGGGGAAGATGCCATTCTTCATCTTGACTATAAATTAGCTCTCAAATTAAAAAAGGGAAAAGGTAGCTGTTGATTGTTTTCGTGAGATGGTGCCCAAGGTACGGGGGTGACTACAATGCTGGGCCCAAATACCAGACTACTCTCAAAGCCAGTGAACAAATGATACACAGCATAGCAAACCGCAAAATCCAAAACCAGCCTTTCACACACTCTCAAATTTGATGCACAGCTAGTCAGGGAGTGAGGCATGGAGCAGGTAAGGGAACAAACAAGTCAGTGGCAAGAACAAGTAAGCCAATATTGCAACCAGCAGCTGCTAAAGAGATACAGAATTAGGTTTCTCTACCATGCTCTGATAGAATCTGTTATTATTCTGAACACTTAGTGCCCTGTGTTGGGTGCCAAGAAGGACTATGATGGGCTCACCCTGGATGTCAGCTCAACCTCACAGAGCTGCTTGCTCACAGCTCTCAGTGGAATAGGAGAAAAATCTGGAATGGCAGAAATGAGAAAAGTCATGCTTTGAGATAAAATACAGTATAATGAGTAAAGGGTTAAAAAAAAAAAAAAAAAGAGGCAAAACCAAACCAAATACCCCAAAGTGATGCAAAAGCAATCACTTCCCAACAACTGACTGCTGCTGACCCAGCCCCTGAGCAACAGCCCCTCAGAAAACTCACCAGCTCACACTGCTGAGCATGACATCAGATGTTATGGAATGTTCCTGGGACTAGTTGGGGTCAGTTGGGGTCAGATGTCCTGGCTGTATCCCCTCCCAAGCCCTTTCCCACTCCCAACCTCCTCGCTGTGGGGCAGTGTGAGAAAGAGAAGGCCTTGTGCTGTACAGGCAATTCATCTCAGCCAGAACCCACACAATACCATAACTCTGTGCTTGTGGTGTCTTAGAGGTTTAAGTTTGGACATCCTCTTGGCCACAGAATGAGCAGGGTCTTTGATGATGTCAAGAAAAAATGTTAGAGCCCTTCCTGAATTGGTAGAGCCCTGACTAGGTCTTGCAGAGAAGAACAGAGGGTCAGCTCAGTACCCCACAGCCTGGAATCACCTTTGGGCCTGTATTCCATGTTGGGAAGAAAAAAAGCAGGTTTGGGCATAGTCAGAGGGGCAAAGAAACTCAAATGCCTGCCTTATTGCCCATTATCTATCTGTACAATAAAACTTAATATTTTCTTTTTCTTTTGCATGTCACATTCGATATTGCTTCCCCTCAGCCTGGCGGGTGGTGTGCACCAGCCATGATGAATGTGGATCAAAAGACATTCTTTCAAGCCTAATCAGTTTTATTCCTTAATTGACCTGAATGCTAAAACAAATAATGAGAAGTTTAGCTGATAATTTTTGTTTATGCCTGCTCTGTTGTGCTTGCGTTGAGGGGATTTTTCTTGAAACACTAAAAAGTCTGCTAATTCAGAAAACCATCCTTAGTTTGAAGCCTGACAAAACACACAAATTAGGACAATTACAGCACCAAGAGTAAGTGCATAAATTTTGGAGCATATGTAGTACATAAATAATTTGTACATATTTTAAGAATAATTATGAAGACATGAAGCTACCTGGAAATAAGGGTAAAATGCAATATAGATATACCAGGATAGATGGCAGCAGGCTGTCCTGATAGCTATTCCCAGTTTTCTAGAGAAAGGAGATGATATGAATCTCATATGGCTTTCTGTAAACACTGCGTTAACAACCAATTTCTTTTGGGAAATGTGCTTGACATTTCTGTACAAGACCTTAAATTTTAGATGAATGGATGCCGTCAGGTTTTATTAATCAAGAACTCTCCTAATAGCCTTCCTGTAGCCCAAAGGCACTGTATGGAGAAGTATTAACTAAGGCACAGAAGATGGCATAGAGACCCAGAGAAGTTGGCTTTAAGTCACAGGGTGGATTAGATGCTTCCTTCCCCTTGTGGGTGGGTCATCACAGATGGGAACTGGTGTGAGAATGGATGGGGAACTGGTGAGAAAGGTGAGAAACTCAACAGTGGGCTGTGTTGCGTCCAAATGTATCAGGAGTAGTGACCAAGGTAGCTCCTTGAGCACCATTCCCAGGACTGCTCTTGTTCGAAATCTTCTCTGATGACTCTGACTCATTAAGTGCTTAAAAATGAAAATTCCTGATTGCATTGAACTTGGATGCACTGTCAAAACAGAAGAGGGCCAGAATTTCATAAAGCAAGAACTTAAACAACCTTGACCACTGTACAGCTAGAGCTGGCATGAAATTCAGAGCACAGAATGAAATGGCAAGGTCTTGTACTCAGGGTCTGGCAGATACAAGTCTTCCTAGCATGTTGGTGTTCCATTACAAAGCAGACACAAAGAAGGACCTGAGAAGAAGAAGAAGCTGGATACATGTCCTGATCACAGGATAGGTATTGCTCACTCATTTTAAGTTGCCATGGAAAAGGTGAATGCAATTCCAGAACGTACCAGTACAAGCATTTCTAGCAGTGCTGGTACAAATGTCAGTGAGAGGGCCTGGTGAGATTCCCTGAAGACTGTCCTGGCAGGACCACTGATGTTTCAAAAGGACTGGAAAAAGAGAGAGGCTACTGAGAGAGCTGGGGAGGGGGAGGTTTAAAGGAGATCTGTTTTCCCCCTGTGAACACTTGTAGAAACTTTCCAGGTGAAGAGATGAGCTATTTAAGATAAGAAGGAAGGTGGCACAAAAGCAGAGGCATATGTCCTGAAGATACTTCAGAAAGACTCTCTTTAGTTTCTGTGCTGGATCCCTCTATGCCTTGCCTGAAAGGAGACCCTAAGGAAGCAGGATCTTGGTTGTTCGTCAGGAGGCTTCAGCCAGGAGAGTCTACCCAGGGAGAAGAGAGGCTTTTGAAGCAATGCTTATGTCACCCTAGCCCCTTTAGCTGACATTAATCTGTTAGGGTAGGTAAGAAGATTTAACCATTAGGCTTTTGATGGGCCTTAAAATAATCCTGATTTTTTAAAATGCTGTCAGTAATAGAAGGAAAGCTGGATAGATAAGAAAAATACCTCTTTGTATTAAATACAGATTTCTGATCACAATAGTATAATTTCTTTTAGAGATATGACTGGTGTTTTTGAACATTGAACATACAGTTGTAATTATTTCTCTCCTTAAAGTAGTACAATGGCTTTAAAAGAATAGGTTTTTGGTGAGTTATACAAGAATGAATGCAATGAAATGTCTGAATTGTGTGTTAACACACCTTCACACCTACCCTCATTCTTGCAACAGATTATTGTCTTTTTCTGCCACTATAATTACAAATTCTCTGAACCATGTAAACAGTCACTGACTATTTGGAAAAAGAAAAATTATGTGTTTTGAGAAACGGACAGACAAACAGTCTCTCAGTGCCAAACCTTCCCAGAACTATGCAAGGAAGAAAGACATGATCTTCCCTTCCTTACCTTTTTCTGAGCATTTTTATTTATAGACATGGAAGATTTGACAGATTATATAAACGGGTACACAATGTGAAAATAAAGATTGTCTATTTTTGTGGCTTTGAAGTTATCATTTGTATCTTGCTTATGGGTGGAGACAAATAGTGAAGAGGTAGAACAAACTGTCCACAAAATTGTCAGGTAATAGAGCTTTCCTCAAACATAATTGCAATTGCTCTAGTTCATTAGTCACAGTATTTGCAGATGGGCTTACATTGAAAAAATAGCAGTCTGCAATTATTTGATAGAAATAGTTGTGGCAGAGATTCTTTGCTCTGTAGACAAATCAAACTTGTCTTTTGTTATACAGCAGTTAGTTTCTGAAGCTCTGTATTATTTGGAAAAAAATTCCAGTTACGGGAATTCCTTATATTCTTGTCTGCTGACATCTGGAATGAATTATAAGTGCATTCTCATCCTATCTGGATCAAGAAAAATCTAAAATTTTAAAATAAAATAAGGAACAGTAGGCCATATAAAGGTCACAAGCTTCATTATGTTCTTCCTGCATTACACTTTATTTCCTTAAAAATAACACAGAAAACAGACAAGTTTACAAGGGGTGTTGGAGGGAAATTATCCATACAGAGACCACTACTAGCAGACTAGTGACAGACAACAGAAAGGCCTGAAATCCTACAATCCAATGAACTATGGTGGAATTTCCAAGTATCTCATAAAGTCAGTCACAGTCCCAAGGGCTCTTTCACCTTCTGCAAAGCAGCAGCACTGCAGTAACAAGAAGAAACCTCATCTCTCCATCCCTCCCTACTTCCTGGAGGATGAAATCTTGATGCTCAGACCAGTCTGCTACAGCAGGAAGGGAGTGGACGAGAATAATTCCTCCCTGATCCTGAAAATAATAAACTAGGTGGACCTAATGCTTAGCAAAGGAGCAGTTGGCCAGTCACAAACACTGTTATTCATTCGTGGCCTTTTTTAGTGCATGTCCAGGAACCCATTGTTAGGGTGGACATTATGATTTATTTGCTATGAAATCAGTGATCAACACAGGGAGGAAAATGCTTTTGTTTTACATGGGGAAAAACGGTTATGTGGCAAGAATCTTGCATACTGACCCACAGGGAGAGGGGTTTTGCATTGCCATACAGAAGAGGAATGACAGATTAGTAAGTTCTTTGGGCATTAATTATATTAGGGTTGATAATTCTAAGATAAAAGCTGCACAAGAACGCTGTGTGTATTTTCACTGGAGAGTATTCCATAATTGAGATCTCTAAACCACTGCCACTTCTTTCTCTCATGACACTGTGTTCTAAGTTTCATGTTTTGA
Organism: Struthidea cinerea; assembly: GCA_013397865.1. Classification (NCBI taxonomy): domain Eukaryota; kingdom Metazoa; phylum Chordata; class Aves; order Passeriformes; family Corcoracidae; genus Struthidea; species Struthidea cinerea. The sequence continues at coordinate 116,716 of VZTI01004282.1, forward strand.
ACACAACTCTGGAAGGGCAAAAGACCAATTCAGTGGAGACAGGTGTTCTTCAAAAAGTGCAGAGTTTCTGACTGTCTTTTTCACTTAGAAATTTTTCATCTCTGGAGATGCCAGGTATCTCCCATACAAAAATGGAAGGGAACTCATCCAGCCAGCATGGTCACTTGGGTTGCCCACAATACTTTTCCTTCCCCATACAAGCTAACAAAATCTCAACTGGTGGTGGCACACAGATGACAGGTGTGAAATACAAAGTGAAGAATTGAAGGCCAGTGTAGGCACTTCCTGTTCCTGCATGCTTGCTTGGAACAAGACATTTTGCAAACACTACACAGTGTCGCTGCAGCTTACAGTCTTTGGGTGTAAAAACCTAAAGTTTGAGAGACAGAGTAAGGCACTGGCTTATTAATTATGAGGAGTCTGGGATAATAAACAGTCACTGAGACAGCTGCTGTCACAAGAGATGAGCAGAAAGAGATATTGCTACAACAGCAGTTTTTGTCTTCCTAAGTAGCCCTAACTGCATACATGGAAAAATCCAAATATTTCTAAGCAAAGAGTAGAAAGTAATCCAAGTTCTTTCTTCAATATTTTAAACCTAGCTCATCGGTGTCCTAATGAGTTGTTCAGACTCCCAATTCATATTATTATTCAGGAGCAATGTGAGCAGGATGCAATTTAGCTAGAAGCCTCTGGTCCAAAAATGACTGAATTCAAAGCATGCATATTTGGACTCCTCAGACATCCCTCACATTAACCATTATAGCATGTAAAAAATGCATCTTTCCTGTCATAGAATAGCATGAACTGGAATGGGAATATGGTCATGACTGTCACAGTCATTAATCCCAGTTATAATTTCCAACTGCTTACTGCAGTCAATGTTTGAATTTAGGTCAATTACAGATGATGTCCATGGATAATCTATTGCCTCTTTTGGAGATGTGGTACCCTGTAGTGTAGTCCTTGACAACGTTTACATCAAGCTAGTGTAATGTCTCTAAGGATGTACAGAACACTGCAATCCCCCCTTCCAGTTTTCATTCAGTCTTTCAGAGCTATCTTATGGTGAGATCTCCTTCTCACATCTGCACCATTTTCAATTAACAAGCCTGTAAATATTTTCTGCCAGCACTTGAGAGTTATTTGAAGGGGATTTAAGCCTGAAAATGTATTTATTTTCTCTTTATTGTCTTTTGCAGATGCCTACTAGATAATCCAGGAACAAAACTGCTGATTTATAGAGCAATACTGCACATCACTGGTCTGATTTATTGGGTAGCCTCTGTTCAGTTAGTTCAGCAAAACAAGAATGGTATTTTTGGGACCAGAAGTGCCAAAAAATATTGTTCATCATCAAAAATCTAGCCTGAGGAGCAAGTTGAATTAGTGAGGTGCTAAAGTAGCAGGGTTATGTCATGTCCTTTTTTTTAAGGTTAACTGTTAGATTAGAGCCACCACAGAACTCCAAGGTTAGCGTTGGCTCACACGTGCATGTCTCTATGCCAGTATCAAGGAGGCTTGATGGTCTAACTGTAGGTTTGCCATTATTGTGACAGGTTCTGGAATTATGTCCTGCTCCATTTTATCCACCCCCTGTTCAAACTATGAAGAAGTAGCAAAATGTGGTACTCTTCATAAGAAAATCCTTTTTCTGTAGTTGTATGGGTTATGTTTGAGATTGTAGATGTGATTATGAACGAATTCTCTATTTGCTAAAGAGGCTTGATTTGATTTGATATTGTTCAGGCTACCTTATTTTTCTGAATCTCAGCCTTTAAATAAAAATCCTCTTTTACATCTTTATTGGTCATGATATCTAATATTCTTTAAATGTACAAACCAGAAGCTTAATTTTTTTAAATGATTAGCATGATAGCTGTCAATCTTGTGCTGGATTTGGGGCAAGTATCATGGTTTAGTATAATTTCTCAAGGAGATATAAAAACCCCACCCACAGTCATTATGTTAAACTTTTTAACTCATTCTATAAGCTTTCTTCATAAAGCCCTAGAAATATTTTCTCACTTATCTTAATTTTCCCTGTCTCACATTCTTAGTTTTTGTATCAGGTTTCTAAGAACACTGATTTCTTTACAATTTTATGCATTTATTTTAAACAGTAACCAGTGGGGGAGGGTGGCTTATTTAAATACATGTATATCTCTCCATATAGTGATACATCTGGTCACCTATAGCTCTCTATACAATGATATCACTGTGCATCTATATCTCTCTCTGTAATATCCGTTGAGAGTTTTCATCTCTATGCAGTTGATTCAGTATTTTCTCCCTTTTGCTTATTTGCTAATGTTTTAAGACTACAGTGTTTAAGCCAGATTGTCTACATTTTTACTCTTTCCTGCTTCAGTAAGAGCAGTAGGTGACTGCAAGACTGGTTTCATTGTCAGTCAAAACAACAGCAGCTATAATTATTTTCTAAGTATATATTTACTGTTTGTTTCGATAAGTCACATTCTCGAACATGTAAACATGTTATTGAATTTCATGGGTAGATTAATTCATGTCAGTACTTCTCTATGTATTTGGGTGTGATCAGAAATTACAAAACTCCACGCATGTTTAATTTTTGAAAGACACCCTAAAGAAATTTGGAGGAGTTCAGTCTTTTTATCCCCATGTGACACTTGGGGGTACAATATATTTCTGTCATGAAGAGAATAGAAACAGTACAAAAGAAGTTTTTCTGCTTAGCATTTTTTTGTATTTTAATGGGATTTTTTTTCACTGTATTATTGTAGTTGGTCAAATCTCCACCATATGCAGAATAATTATTACCTGCATGAGTTGTTTTTGAGACTTTCAACTTGAGATTTGGAGATATGTTTTGACGCACAGGATTAGTTGTCTCTGAGGCACTCCAGTCAGGTATATTTGTAATTCCTAGAAGGAGATATGACTTCTTGGGGCAGTATTTTCAGCATTAAGATACCTGTCACCTTCTTACACACTTCTCCTTTTTCTGGTGGTATCTAACAACAGCTCAGGCATTCTTGGAGGTGACACAGGACCAGCAATGAAGTGATTTGCTCAAGTACATCAACAAGCCCCTAAGAGAAGTAAACAGTTGCCAGGATTCCTGCGCATAGATTCCCAGTGATGAGATTGCACAGCCTGCTTTAAATTTGCATGTGTTACTATAAGTATTTTAAAATGAAACCAACCAATTCTTTTTTTCAAGAATAATTGGCACGGATGTTAGTGTATGTTCTCAGGTAGGTGCAATAGATCCAGCAGTATGTGTTTATATTTCAGTTCCTGCCCATTAAGGGATTGTTCTGTAAAATTAACCACTCTCACACTCAAGATGCCAAGGCAGTTTTCCTTGCATAATAAATGCAAGTGTTTGCCAGAGAAATGGCAAAAGAAACTTATAATTTTGTATAGCACACTAAAATGCATGCTCACAGCTGTCTACACTAAATGTTGTCTGATGCTGTTTCAGCCCTAGGTGTCCTAGGAGAGAAAGTAAATAATCATCCCATGCATACAGGAGCCCGGTTTCAGGGTTTTGCTTGTGTACCAAGCATCAGCAACCACGGTGCCCAACCCACCCTGGACTAGGCTGAAGCCCTGCTGCAGAGAGGGGAGCTCATTTTTCAGACACGGCTTGCCTGGTGTTGCCATCCATGTGTGCGAGCTACCTGCACTGCTCTGAGCTGCTCACTGCCGGTGTTGAGCACAGCTGGGGGAAAATTTCCTCTGTGTTCTCTGGGCACAGAACCAAAAGGGAATTGTCCAGTAATGCTTTTTAATGGAAAGTCCTGATCTGAGGTTCATGGAGGGACTGACAGATACTTGTGAAGTTTAAAAAGGCTGCAAAAAGACAGACATATAATTTCAAGAAATTGTGGTCAGTGTTCAGGGGTCTCACAAGGACAAAGGATCAATAAAAATTTTAATTATTCTCTCAAAAAGCTTGGGTAACTTGACAGAGCGTTGTTCTCTTTTGTGCTTTTTCACTGCACATTTTGGGGAGCTTTGAACTCTGCTCTAAGCCACATCCTTCATGCAATGCTGACACTAAAACAATTGCCATTTTGAACATATGCACAAGATGCACTGAGATGGCGTTTCAGCAGTTGTTTACTTGCCCTCAGCAGACAGCAACACTCTCTGGTCATTCTACCACCTAAGCCATAGCCATACATGGTACAGCCAAGGGACATGTATGGCAGCTCAGTCTTGATCCAGAGGCAGTGGTAGCCACGGGGTGCAAATGCTACCCAGGAGGGCAGGACTGCAGGCCTTGGCAAGTGGTGTTGTGTAGATGCTGAAAAGCTTTTGGTAGAGAAATCTTTCAGCTTTCTGCAGCGCTCTGTGAGAACTTTGCAGTTCTCACAGAAGCTATGAAAAACACTGCTATGGGTTTTTGTAAACTAACTCCTTATCTTGCACCTGGGTTTGTTATGCAAGATTGTTATAGTTCTAGCTTTCTATAGCTAATATTTTAGAACAAGTGTCTTGGAGCTTGACCAATCCCCTCAAGGGGTGGATGACCGAGCACCCAATTGTCTTATGCCATTCAACACACTCTTTGCGAACCATGTTGTAAAATGATGATTTAATTAATTAAAACAGAACTAAGAACTACTTTCTTCCTGAACTTGAATCGTGTTGTTTCTTGCTGTTCTCGGTACTTTACAGCGACAGTGTTGCCCTGCATGAAATTGGTTTCATCTCAGGAGATGCAATGGAAAGAGGAGACCACCTCACAGGGCAATCTGCACTCAAATGTTCAAGTATTTCAGATGTTCTTTCAGTTGATCATATCATCTGCATAGTCAAGGTCTGTGAAAGTCATCTGGCCAATTAGTCTTCCAAAGCCTGGGTCACCTGCTCAGGTGAGTCAGCTACCTGCCTCTGGCATGGCAAAATAATGAAAAAGGATGTAGGAGAGGGCTTCAGCTGCTCGTGATTCTTTTCCTGTCTTCTGTCTCTCTATTTCTGCCCTGTGGGAGAAGAAAATGACATTGAGCAAGAAACAAGCTTTCTGTGCCTTGTAGCAGCATGTGTGAGTTCTCCACAAAGATTATGCATGTGGTTTTTGAAACATGCTCTGCCTGTGTCATATTGAGGCCATAGCATATGATCATCCCCTTTCTGCTAAAGGGAAGGTAAGTAAACAACCACACAAACACAAGAACTGCAATGCTGAGAAATCAACCCATGGCACACAAGGAAAATATAAGCAGAAATATTGTCCCAACAGTGAGTATTATTCAGGCCATTTACAAGAAATCTGCTACAAGTCCAGTGTGTAAATTATTTTCATTTACAGGAATGGCAGGCTGAGCTTTTAGAAAATAGCTCTGAACTAGGCTGCATTGTCATCTGTGGAAAAACCAGCTGGTGGATCTCAAATTTGGTATTTTAGTTTCCCACAGCTTCAACATTTATGATTCTTCCTGATACTAATATATAATACCGTAATTTTAGCCCGGTTCCGTGGGATCCCGCAAGCCCACAGAACCTGGGACATTTTCGGTATTACAGTCAGGTGACAAAGAGGCAGGAAGGAGATTCGCTTTTCATCCTGCTGGATGGTTTATTCCATGCTCACAGCCGAACTCCAAAGCAAATCTGAAACCTGATCCTGAGGACCCCGGTTTTACCCGGGGCCAGGGGGAAAGGTGGGATTAGGGAATGGGGACCAATGGGAGAATGCCAGGGGAGTGACAAGGCTTACGGCCAACCGGGAGATTCAAACCGGGACAGACCATACCAAGGAACAAAGCATCCCGGGGGAATGCTTTGGGCCGCCCCTACACAAAGGCATCACCGACCCCCACTGTTGGGATGCCCCTCAGGGCATCCTCCTGTAGGGCATCCTCTTGGTCCCTATGCAGACCACCTCCTGTCACTCCTCTACGCGCCCTCCAATGGGTGGACGAGTCAGAGTCGGAGGGCGGATCTTTGGGCAGCTCCCAAGTTTAAAACCCCCTCCCCCGGAGTTTCAGACCTACCCAGCTTTCTAGAATGTTCCCTGTTTCTCGGTCCCGTTGGTTGATGTTTGCTGTCTCCTCCCCAGTTCGATTCCCATTGGCCGCTTGTGCCCTGGCTCCTCCCATTCAGCCCTATCCTATTGGTCCTCACTGTGTCTCCGCCCCTTTTCCCTTCCCTCAAACCTCGTGTAGCGAGCAGCTGGGGGGATTCCTTCCCGAGCTGGACAAGCGATAAACCCTTGTCCTGGTCACTGAACGTTTTCCTTCTCCTCGTTGTTCTTTCGCTCCTGCAGGCCGCTGAGGGAAGGACACTGCCACCCGTCCTGCCAGCTCGGGAGAGAGCGCGCGCCAGCCGCCTGGCCCGCCTCCCCGGCAGTGCCTGCCCTCTGTGCGGCGCCCAGCCTCCCAGCGTCTCACAGTCTTGAGCCTGCAGGCGAGGTCGCTGGCCAGCCTTAGTGGGGGTCTGACGGAGCCCCTGAGGTGGACAGCCCTGGCCGGAAGGATCGCCCCACAAATATATGCAATTCAGGTTTCATTTCTATCCTGAAAATAGAGAGTAAAGTGACACACAGGAGGCATTGGTTCATTGCCTTGAGACTTGCGAGGAAATTGTTTAAAAAGCAGTCTAACAAGGGATCTAGCTTTCGTATCCCTCCCATTATCTGAAGAAAGTTCCCCTTAATTGATGAAATATTTGAGAAAACCACACTATTGGCAAGGCTCATAGTAATTTATAAATCCTGGCTGTCAAACAGGGAACCACAAGAGGAGGAATAGTAGGCAGAAAATTTTGGTGTGTTTCAGAATAAAATTGCACTACAATAATATCTCTCATTGAGAAGTTTTCTAGCCAAATCCACCCACAGTCCTATGAAAAGTCATGGATTGGATTTCAAAGGCTATAGAGACACCCTGGCTAGTCTAGACTTGAAAACAGGATGTAAGTCATGTAAAAGGAAAGACTCACATTGTGCTAATAACTTCTGCTATTCTGAAATGATTTAGGTCAGACAGAGCTTCTCTTTCACTGCTCAGAAGCACGCTGATCTTACCATTTGTGTTTTGTGAATGTCAGATTCACAGATATGACTGTGAACTAAAATACTGCCCTTGAATAAATGGAAATCCTGGACAATTTTACAGCATTTTTGCTGAGTGTTGCAGTGTAACAAACCCTCTGAGTGTTGTTGATTCTGGAAGAACTGGGGCATTATAGAAAAAAAATTAAGCTAACAGCCATACCCAAGAAAATAAGGACAAATTTATCCTGGATAACTCTGAAAAATCAGTTCATGCCAATGGTTAACCTCACGTGAAATGACACTTACTACTGTCTTGTAAATGGTGTTGTTTTAAGCAATGGCTAGTCCATAGCTGTATTAACTTCCCAGAAGACAGAACCAGAATGGGTTCCAGATGGGCTAGGGGTAGGTGGTCTGGGAAAATAAAAAGCATCTTGAGTTCCAGTTTGGAGGAACTGGTCTTGTTTGTTAACTGCATTAAATGCTGAAAATGTTTATTTATTGGTAAAGAATGATGTAGAAAGATTTGATTTGATGGCACTTCTCCAAGCAAGTTTTTAAAGAAAGGAAGAACATATATTTTAATTCTTGTCAAAGCTCAGAACAAAATGGACCCATTTAACTTTCTGTCTTCCGCTAAGGTTAAAATGGCACCTCTGCTCAGTTATTTACTTCTTTCTACACAAAATCTCCATTTCATCAAAGTTCAAATGTGCCAACAAGAGAAAGAATTCAGTATTCATCAAATGAAAAATTAAACTATAGTGTAGACACATTCATGAAGGGCTTCATCTATAAAACGTGAAGGCCATGGTACTCTAACTTCTACCTTGACTTTGTCGTTTTTTGATAGCAGAAATTGATATTTAGGTATTTAGACATTAGCCAGAAATGCCCATTCAAGTTTTTGTTTTAACTTGCTGTCTTTATTAAAGCTGGTAATTATGTAGTAACAAAGGAGATGGTTGATGTTTCCTGCTGGCACTTTTAATAAAGCATTATAAGAGTAACTGAAGGACGGCTATTAGATCTGAAAATCTTTGCTGTTATTTTAGCAGGCTCCAGTACAGCTGTTAATGCATCACATCCTGCTGCTCCCAGGACAAGCCCATTTCCTGCCAGAAGTAACAAAGAAGTAGCTCCGGCATGATATAAATCTTATAAATGTTAGAATAATCTAATATCAGCCTCTACAATTTACATTTTATAATCATGATAAATATCATATGGTGTCTCTTAGAAGTTGTATTGCTTTGTCAAGAACTCTTATCAATATGAAGTCTGTATCTGCAAATCTGTGGGCAAAGGAACAACCTCCCTTCAGCGTTACATCCCTGGCCTCCACAGATCAACTGATCAATGCTACAGCTGCCACTTGAGTTGTTGTGGTGTTTATCTGGATCTTCTTGACCACTTCCCCACATACCATGTTCTGTTTCTGCTTCATTTTGCATTACTTTTACATTTGTTTTTCACTGTTTCAATTATGTGCAAATTTTGCCTCATGCTTGAGCCGTGTTCAGTGGAGTTGGGGAGTAAACAAATGACTTGTTATACTAACTTCTCATTCCAGTTTCCTCTTCGGGGAAGTAACTGAAATCACTGTTTTACTTCCCACACCTCAATCAGTGACTTAAATTGAGGCAACTTTCCACAGCTGTGTCCTGACTGCAAATGTACATTTATTTGGCATTTTGTCCTCATCAAGAAGGTTTTCAATATTTAATCTTTTTCTAAACAGCAATCCTAATTTCTTTTTCAAATGCACTGCAGCTTCAGTTTAATCATTTGGACAGAATTATGGCTAGGGTTTGGTTCTATTCCAAACAAAATAGATTCCTCAGGCTCTATTCTTGCACTGGTCTGAAGCATTGAATGCAACTGGTTGTTATTTACAGCTGGCTGACAGCTGTAGTACATTTGTAGCCTTCACTATTGCAGCGATCACTGGCAGGAAACTTTTAGCAAGCAGCATAGCTGGAGCCATAACAAAATGGTTCAGTGATTCTGTTAACACTCAGTGCACTGCATCTCACCCCACGAGTTTGCTGGGCGCTGCTCTGGGAACCCCCTCGTGTGCTGAGGGACTAGGGCTGAGCAGCACCATCAGAGCTGCAGCACAGCAGGAAAACCAGAAAAACAGGAGAAGGCAGAGAACAAAAAGCATGGGTTCAGACTGCCACTGTCCTCCAAAGAGCCCGGAGCGGAAGTAGGACACAGGTAGACGTGCAGGCACGGAGCATCCTCCTGTCCCACTCTGCACCATTTCTCCTGCTGTTTTTCAACAAGGTGTGAGCTGGCACTCATTTGTAAAATTGTACTTATGCTATTCAATTAACAAGGTACAACCCAGGAGGATCTGGCTGTGTATTGACTGGATATGACCTTAATCCTTTCAAATATTTTTCATATGATTAGCATACAGTTTATAACATATTACTGTGTTCTTCTTATGAACTACTGGAACTCTGGTTCTTTTTTTTCTTCAATATGAAGCATATGAGGGATTTAGTCCTATTTAACTGTTTCTTTTCCAAGAAGTCTTTCTCATCTGATGCAAAAAAGGTCTAACATGATGAAAGTACCCGAACAGTAATGTTTCTTAGATTTTGTTTCTGTTCTGAGGTAGTTCATTCGATGTTAAGAAATATGAGACAACTGTCATTTCAAGGTAACGCACTGTTTTTTTTCTCTTTTCTTTTGTCCATTATCTTTCTTTTATATACCTCTGGTTGAGGCACATGCTCTGTTCTTTTGTTTATATGCTTAGTTCAGGTTGTAGTTCCACCTAAAATAAGATGCAATGGGAAGTCTTAGCTTGGTTTATACTTTTGTATGCTTTTAGTCTAACTTGACTGTAAGAACTGTTCCTTAATTAAAACGTAACAAGTTTTTTGCGTTCATTCCAATTGCTTATTCTGCTTTTTGTTACATTTTAACATTGTGAACTTAAAGAGTAGTATATTTCCATTAGATATCTGAATTACATTTCCAATGCTGTTATTAAGTAGCAGTATTATTTAATGCTTATATGCACTTCTTTTAAACAGGTGACAGGATAAGTATTAAAATAATGACTGCTTACTGCAATTAACTTGGTAATGAGTGTAATAATGATTACTGGATAGAAAGCATGAGAGGAATTCTTAATGCTTTCTAACAATTAACGAAAAAAGTGTGCTAAGCTGTATGAAGAAGTGACAACTGCTAGATATACCCTGGGGACTGCTGGCTGTCAGGCACAGTCCTCAGTGAGCCCAGAGAGCTTCAGCTAATCATCAGAAGAAACATCTTTCTTGACTCATATGATCCTAGATCTCAAACTGACTAGAGATCAGCTGTTGTGAAAAAAACTTATTACCAGCTGAATATCTCCAAACAGTCTGCTGGGACAAAACGTCCTCATTGAACCAAAGCTGTGTAATATTATCCAAAGGCTGATATCCTGTTTCACATGATTTAGGTTAAGATAACTGGTGTGGAAAGTATTTATTTACAACTTCTCAAACAGCCAGGACAGCTACACAGTTACAAGTATTTATACAAAACATCAGTGAAAAAAAAGAAAGAAAACTGTGCTTTTATCTTTTTATGCCAGAAATAAAAAACAAACAAGCCAACCCATTAAGTCTACCTGCAATCAGACAGCCTGTTGTAGGCTCTATGCTGGCCCACACAATCAGAAACTTCTCTCTTCATCCATATTTTATGTCAAAGATTACATTTATCAGAAAAAATCTTTATTGGTCCCTTTCTTGAAGTTCCCATCTCTAATATCCTTGGAGATTGCTGTGACACTTCTCCCCTAAACTAAGGGCTTTCTCACCCCTTTCAGCAGAGCTCATTTTGTCAGATGCATCCTGCAATTGATTGTTCTATTATATTGGTTATTAATAAAAAAGTAAACGTTCTCCAGCCTGTACCTGGTGAGCTATGAAGTTTGTGTACTTGACTGGAATCCTCAATACAAACATGCAAACGAGACTCACCCATGCCATGCATCACTGGCACTTGGCTGAGAACAGTGTGGGAGGCACCTCCTTTGGGGTGATATTTGTATTGTAATGACTGAACTCCAGATCCTATCTTTCAAAGGTGTGGCAATAACAATACAACTTCAAATGCAGCAAGCTCCAAGGTGTACATCAGGCAGAGTGCCTGATGAAGAAGATAACTAAAGAAATGGTGATGGGAGCTGCTTTACTGTCAGAATAGTCATACAGGAGGAAATACAGAAGAAATAAGGTTTACTTTACTTCATCTGGAAGACTTTTCCTGAAACATATGAAGCCTTTTAGGGAGACAAACAAAATCCAGTCCACTCAGCAGTGGGATGTCCTATCTAGAGCATATTCGATCTATGAAAGAATAAAGAGACAGTTTCACAGGTCAACAGTTATTGCTAAGTATTGTACATTAAATAGGTAGAATCCAGTTACCTACTCTGGAAATGACTTTTTGTGTGTGTCCATGTGTCATTTTTTTAAACACTGGAAAAACTAGTGACCTTCATCGAGTCATTGGTTCTTCTTTGTCTCTCTCATAGAACAGGCAGTTTCACAGTTCACTTCGCCATCTCATAATTTTAATTTCACTGCTGAACTGTTAAACATTTCCAATGCATGCACACCATCACAACTGTTGCACACTATTTCACATTGGTTTGATAATAAATCACTGGGGTAATAAATCACACTGTCCGGTGGGAAAGTAGAAGCAGAAAACAGAAAGATACAAACTGCTCTTTAATGAACTTATTTATTTAACCTGAGAATTTGATAAAGGAAAACTCTACATAAAACGGCTGGATCATGGGAGCAAAAGGGAGGGGATGGCAAATCAGAAAGTGCTCCATCATTACAAAAGGTGAGGGAGGTGGTAGCCATGATGCAGTGATATTACTCAGCCATTACCCCTCTGTAACTGGAAGAGAGGGTGCTGGAGCAATTTCTGCTCTTCCTTTGTTCCCTAGTAGGGACTGCATCTGTTATCCACACTTGGCTGTTACCTTGTGTTGTCACTGTGCACAGGATAGTTTACATACATTAGATACATCTCTGCTCTCTTTGCAACGCCCGCCCGGCTCCCCAAACCAGCTCTTCCCAAGGCTGCATTCCTGCACCCATGAGTCATTGGCTTTCTGTGGTTTGTGTTTCCACCCGAGATGGAGCCTCTGCTCTTGGCCTCTCTGGCACTCTTGGGGGCTTTGTGATGTTAGTGCGAAATCCAACAGGCTTCTGGCATGCAGTGACAGATCTTCAAAGGGCAGTAGTGTCCCAAAGCTCAATATTAGCATAGCAAGCCCCGGTGCCTTAGCTTCCTGCACAGTCAGTGTAGAGAGATAAGCACTCCAGAGAGAAATTCAAAGTGGTGAAATTGGAATTTAATTCCTGAACCTCTTTCTGAAGGACCCCAGCTCTGACTGTTAATGCTAGAAGAAGCCCAAGATGTTAAGTCAGATGTTAAGGAGGTTATATCAGCCTTTGAATATACAGCCCACATCCATTATCCCCCACCTACTGCTTCCCCAGCCTTGCAAAGGAAGTGTAATTGTCCTGAGGAGCAATCACTGCAGGATTGCTGAGCAGCACTGACAGGCTCTATGAGCAGTAAATCCTCCCCTAAACCAGTTCAGCCAAGAAACTGAATTCAATTATTGAAGATACAGAGAAACACTAATACTTGAAGGACACACTTTAATCCCAGAAAAATCAAAGGAATGAGTTTTCCAGGCTTTTTGTCTTATCTGTTTTCAGTCACTGGTCATTCTGCTGCTATTTCTGAAAGACAGTTTTGGACAGACCTTCTCACTGAGCTTTTCTCACTTTATTCATAGCTTACTTTCCTAAAGAGTACTTACACTACTGTTCATTTCTGTGCTTAGTTAGTGAACTTCTTGTCTCTAAGCTTCTACCTTATCTACCATCAAAAGTGTCCCAAGCTTTTGATCAGTTCTCGTGGACTATAAAATTGGTTTTTAGAGGGATAATATGAATAAAGATATGCTAAATATTCATATTATACAATATTTATAAAGTAATTATGCTGTTTTCTGAAATCTGAGCCAAGTATCAATGGGTAACTTAAATTCCCATATGCTAAAGCACCCCAACTGCCTTCAGATTTCTAAGTTGCAATCTTGCTATATCACTTTTTAACATTCCTTCTGCTTGTGTGGCATCAAACCCACTTTTATGTAAGAAATGCCTACTGCTGTTTTTGATGGTAAAATCACTATCAATAACTTATTTAATTCTAGTTTACAGATCCCTAGCAACAGCTCTTTGATGCTCCTCCTTTTTGACAGGTGGAAGATAGCTTGTGCTGTGCATCAACCTAATGCACAATACAAATTAAATCTGTTAAGACAGAAGCACAAAATTACAGCAGCCTAAGAGTATAAAAATGACACATTAAGTCAATGGTCCTTCTAACCCACCAATCTGTAGCAACCAACAGCAGATGTCTTGTGCAGAATACAAAATCCAGTGGTATTTTCAGAGAGTGATGCCCCTTATCTTAGTCCCCTGTGGATATTTCTTCTTGCATTTGCCCAACCACTTACTGAATCCATATACACTTTGCATTGAACAACACTATCTCTAGAATTTTTATAGCTTATTTACTCATTGTATGGAAGATCACCTCCTGTTGCTTCTTCTGCGTCTGCTGCCTGCTTTCTTTATTTCAGCATAATACTGCTGTCTCTTGAACTGTAAAACACAATTGTTCTCATTTATTCTCTGTGTTGCTAATGGCTGCAGAGGCCTCCATTGTATTCCCTTCTCAGCAGTTTCTTTCTTGTGCTGGCACTTGCTCCTCACAGAGCTGGCCCAGACTTTGATCATCCCTGCTGCCCTTCTCTGAACCCATTCCAGTCCCTGGGATAGAAGAGTCATAACATCCCAGAATACCCAAGGTGCAGGCACATGGGGCTCATATAGGGAAAAAAAAAAATGTTTCCTGTTGTGTTCTCTATTCCTTTCTTCGTCATTTCTAGCATTTGATTTGTTTTTCTGACGTGAGCACTTGACAACCTAGTTGACGTTGTAATAAAATTCTCCATTCCAGTAGCAGTCAGAGACACTATTATTTTATATATAAGATGTTCCTATGTGAATCATCTGCACTTTAATACTTTTCTCACTCCTGGTTTTGCTCCCAATACTCATGGCCTTTGTTCCAAATAATTCAGTGATGATTTTGAAAATCTTGTTTTGCTTCAGATCATTTTCAGCTGCTGCCTGCTTTGCATGTTGGAAGTACATTTCCAATTATTCGATGTAAATCAAAGCTTCCAGGCTACTACTCAATTTAAATTCTCCTTCAAAGCCATGCCTTATTTGAATAGAAAAGGTTACTATCCCCCCTTTTTATGCAGAGACATATTTTAATTCAGCCAGGTTTACATCACACAAGACAGTCCTAAGATTTCTACCTTAGACAACATGCAGTTCTTTTTAAAAAATAAAATGTCCTTATACTTTTTTCCACAAAGAGATTTCCATCAGTGGTTTTTTTTTTTGGAAAGTTAGAGCTATCATCTTTTATTCTATTTCCACTTTGCTTTCCTCATTGAAAATCCTCCATAACTATCTACTTTACCTTCAGTAGCATGTATATTCCATGTGGAATCTACTAGGTATCAAATTTCCCTATTTTCTTTATTCTTGCTTTTTACAAAATTTATGTTGTCATCTGACAAACTGCACTCAGTCATGCTGCAGTATTTTTTTAGATTCAGGCATCTGAGGCAATGCAGACCTGTATGACATTCTGTATTGACACTAATTCTCCTGTCATTGCCTATCTTGTGCATTAACGCCTTAAGCATATGGATGTGCAAAAGATTCTCTTCTATCAGTGCCACAGAGCTGGAAATTGCAACACAGGCTTTTTCCCTTTTTGTCCTGTCTTCTTCCGTGATGAACACCTTCTGTTCTGACCAAAATTCACCATTAACTGCTTGGGGATAGTACTAAACATTCATTAAAGAAACCTCTCTGGGGAAAAAGGCTGTTAACAATTTTGAAGGCGAAACATGTGGTATTTCAACAGGGAGAAGAGAAGAAAAAAGCAGATATTTCCTGTCCTGAGGTTGTGGATAAGAGTCAAATGCACTGAAACAATATTATACCTGATTCAGATTGCATGTGCAATTACACACTAAAGAGGTAGCAAAAAGGCTTTTGAATTTATTTAATTTTTGTTACGACCATATCTCATTTCTATAGTTGCACTACTCCAGTGGAGGTGTGCAGCACTATCAACTGAGTATATTTTTCCATTTAACTGTTTTCAGGCTTTCAGGCTACTTAAAATTCTGATTCAAACAATCCCAAGAGAATTAATTTTGCTTTCTATTGAGTTTGTTTTTCCTCTTTGTGTTCTTGCAGTAGCATGGAGGAAAATATTGTAATGTGTGGGTGTTCTGTAGAGGCTTATTCATGAGTCAGTCTGCTCATTTTGCATCCAAGCATTCAGTTGCTGAAATCAGCAGACCCTATCTTGTATACGTCTAGACCCGATCTTGTATAACAGATGATATGAGAACAAATAGAAATTTAAACAGTTTGCATAGATTCTTTAAAAAATCATTAGAATAAATTATCATGAATTCTAAACACAGAAACACATTTGGTAACTGACACTGACATGAATAGTTTCTCCTTTTGTGCTGACAGATACGATATTAGCAATAGAAGATTCTCTGTGTGTGTGCTACTAGGAGGAACCAGAGGCCTGAGGACTTTTGATCTTTTCCTCATGAAAGATAGTGTTAATTTAAGATCATACTGGGATCATGAATATACCACCAAACATGCTTTCTTCTTGCAAATGTTATGGTAAAATTCCTGGAGATGAACATCAACTAGAACCACATGAGGCTTCTATTTTGACCCTTAGTACAGAAGTAAATTCCTCAGAGGAATTTACCATCCCAAGTTTTGGGTTACCTTCCTGGACTGACAACTGACATAAATGGTCACTGATTTGGAGACAACACAGCTGTGACAGTTTCTCACAGAAGGTCTCTCACCTGAAGTCTCACGTAGGTTTGTGAACTTGTGAGAATTACGGTTTCTTTTAGAAATGGTGTGCAAAGGTAATAGCTTGACTTTTCATCCTTTGTTATTCCTCATTTCAGAACTGGTGTGCCTGCCATGCAATGCCTGCTTCATATTCAGCTTTGCTTTGCTCACATGCTAGCTGTCAGCTGTGCCTATCCTGCAGTTTGGGGTCTCTTCCTCTGATGCCTTCGGTTTTAACTTTTATATTTTTCAAATCCTGTACTGCTTAGTGGGCAACTCTGAAGTTTCGTGTGGCCTGTTAACTTCTGCTCTCTCATGCTGGTTAGATATAACAAACTTCTCTAGGTTTCCACTTCAAGGACACCAGGCTTCAAAATGTGTAAACTAAAAGCCTCTAAAAGGGGGCAAATTTGGGGTAATTACATCATGAACTGAAGTTATAATTGGACAATTAACCCTGATATGCAAATGAACCAAACTTAAAAAAGTGTGAAGAACCCGTGACCCAGGGTCCATCTTGGGTGTAGCCTTTGGCCTGCCCAGGGTGTACCTTTGAAGGCCCTTCAAATAAATACCTACCTTCATTCCGTTATTCTTGTCTAGCCTCTGTTTCTAGGTGGCCATCTCAGGCATCACCTCGGTACGTGGAGACTCAGACTCCCCCTCTGAACAGATTCATTACATGATGACTGATGTGGCTGATAGCAGAGTGAATGCTGGTGGTGTCTTACTTTTAAAAGTCACTTTGTTTTACATAACCTATGTAATAATCCAACTGACCATGCACTTTGAAGATAGATGTGCGCACATTGGGGTGGTAAGATAAAGCAGAGACAGTTCAGTTGCTGCTGACTTCAAACCCAGAAGGATGTCTATGAGAGGAAAGGGCAACGCAAAGACGTTGGGCTGTTGGGCAGAGGGAAACAGCTGGAGGCAAGGATTTCCCTGGGTGGTCTGACAGGGCCACATAGTCTTGCCCATGGGGTAGAACTCCCTTCAAGCTTACAGGTCTTCCCACTACACTCTACAACATTGTGTACATTCATCCATTTGGCCAACATCAAAGGTAATTGAAAACAAAGACAGGGAATAGAAATAGCCTTATGTTTATTTTAAAATGTTCAGTTTGTAGCAGGTTGTATCAAGAGAAATTAAGATCAGAGAGATAAGGTAATTAAATGACACTTGCACAGCAGGCTGTTCCAGGTCTGTCTCTTTAAAATCTGCCTTTTGCTAGTGTGCTCTTTCATCAGTGGCCTATCCAGCACAGTGAGATTAAATGAGGATTTTGACCTGCTTCATCACTTCTGTAAACAAGGCAATTCAATGAGTTTCAGCTTGTTCATTGACATCTGGGGCTTGACCAAAGCCCAGTGAAAATCAATGGAAATACTTCCATCAGCTGTAGTGGATTTTGAATCCTGCCTTTGAAACTTGGAATAAAGATGACAGTGAGAAAGGAATTCACTTCTGAGCATAAAAAGAATGGATCATACATCCATAATTTGTTTCGATCAATTAATGACTGACTTTTAAACACAGAACTGAACACAGACATGATGATGTTTCTAATCCTGTTATGAAGTGTCTTGATAAACATTTGTTACAAAAAATTAGGAATATGAATTAAGTAAATTTAATATTGGTAAAATTGCATTACAATGGAAAAGTGGAGCCATTTGCACTTCTTAATTTTAGTTCTGCAGAAATATAGTTAAAGGCACTAGCAATCTGTGCAGCATTTTGTGTTATCAAATAGGTCAGTGATGTGGGTTGGGCAAGGGCTTTATAGTTCTGTTGGTAGCTGAAGAGGTAGATGGGGTCTTGGGGCCATTCAGATTTTTTTTTAAGCAGGACTCCAAAAAACTCTTAGTAATAATATGAAAACAGAGTATTAATTTGCTTCTAGAATAAAATGGCTGTTTAAATCTACAAGTCTAAACTCAAGATCTTATGCAGAAGAATAGTTCATTTTAAGGACTTAATAAATTTAATCAGTTTAACTCCAGGCCATCTTTTAGCAATAATAGTGCAGATTAAAATGCACTACAGTAAAGTAACAGTATAAGGAGTGTCTCCATTGGAATTTTACTGTGTTGGTTCCCTTTATGTTGAATAGTTTCCAGGAATGCTGATGAAGACTGTACTTCTTTTGAAAAAAATGCCAATCAGCAGCTGCTAGGAAACGTATTCTAGTCTTGGTATTCTAACTTGACTAAACTCCCAGTTGGAAACCTCACTATTTTATGAAATTATTTACTGCAACTAAAAATATCACTAAGGATGCCTGTTGAGACACTAAATTGACTTCAAAAAGCCGAATAAGCTCATTAGGTGTATTCAAAAGACTACCTGCATCTATTATCTGTCCAAAGTAAATTAACTGACTTTTATTTAAAAATAGAAATCCTTTCTACAACAGTGCACATTTTTTCAGTGCTGATTACAAGACTAAACATGTGTAAAAGAATTCAGAATACATATATATCTAAGTTCTTCCCCACCACAAGCCATTTTTATCTATTTCCTTCCAATGCAGCTTGTAAAACCTGCAAAAAAATTGAGGTATATCAATCCTCAAACAGAAGCTCCCATGGTGTTTAATATTCTGCCAGCACAGTTCTTCTCCCAACCTGAGTTGTTCTCTGAATTGTCCAGACTGATGCCATCAAACCAGTCACAGGCAGCTAAATGGTGAAGCCTAAGAGATTTTCCCAACTACTCCTGCAAGCTCCCACAGATCACCAGGTATCTCTGGCCTTGTGAGATTGTCTATAGAACTAAGGAGGTTTAAAGCTCCCGAGGGAAGAAACTAACTTTAAGTATGTGGGGTGGGAAGTGGTTATACTAAAAAGGCTTATTTTTCAGCCTCATCTCAAGTAATTTATGATCATCCTTCTCTTCCGGGCACATGTAAAATAAAAATATCTACAGATGTAGTGTACAGGGAGCAAGTGTGACTATTTATTAGGTCTTTTTTCTGATAAACAGTAGGGATGATAACCTGGAATTTATAGTATTCAGTGTGTTGTACCTGATGCTTACAAAGTTGTCTTTCAGATATGTGAGCATTCAAGGCTTTTTGGCTCTATTTTGGAGCTGTTTGATAATGTGATGCAATGTTTCCTCTCATTATGCTTATGACTGTGACAGAAAATCAAGGAATTTGGAAAGATTTCTTCTGTGATTGCACAAATACGAAACATTACCTCTTCGTTCCTTAATATTAAATTGGAGAGAGTGAATGATTAATGTAAAAGAGCAATGAGACTCTTTAAATGGAAATGGAATGGTAGTTCACCACAAGGAGAGTTCAATAGATAGTTGTGACTCATCAAAGAGGTATTTAAAATACATTTATTGCTAAGGCTGCCATAGCAGCAGGAAACTTAAAAACCAAATGTCTTAAGCATGAAAAACTTGTGACTCTGCAGCATTTTCTAAAATTCAGATTCTTTTGCATCAAAAGATAAACTGGGAAATAACTTCTAGAATAATAGGCTTGCTGGAAGATGGTCCTAAAAACTACACTCTTCTCTTAAATTGTACGGGTGCAGCATTGGCTCTCTCAACTATCAGATGTCAGAGATACTTCACAGCATCTACAGGCTTGGGAAAAAATGTAAGCCAGAAGCTATAAAAAGTTTTAATCTTCTCATCTCTTTCTAAGACAAATTAAAGAAAATTAATTAAGAAATTAAAAGATGCCCCTTAAATGTGATTTTGATCCAAAATGAGGCAGTTTTGATACCACATCATGTCTCAGGGTTGTATTGAAAGGCTCATATTTCATGAAGCATGTCTCATGCCATTCATGGTGCTCTGTGATGACAGAGCAGCTCCAGTCCATTGGGATGTTGAGCAGCAGAAAGAAAATGCTGTTCTCAGGCTTGATGGAAACACATATTTACTAATTCTAGAACATTGATAATGATTTAAAACTGCTTCTACTAATTCTTCACCTTTACTTCTTCAAGAATTAAAATCCATAGATATAAAAGTAGAACACAAGTGATAATGCTGACTTGGATTTCTGAGTTATTGGAGAAAAACAAAACCAAAAATGGCCCCCAACTCCTATTTTGCCCTTCCTCATTATTCTAAAGAAAAAGGCACTCATTGAGCAGTCTGGATTTGCATCATTACTGAATATTTTCTTTAATATGAAACTAAGATCCTTTTAGAAAAAGTCCCACAGTAAAATTCTTTTAAATAAAGAATGTCATTTAAGACCTCCATAGCTTTAACAGGGTTTAACTATGTACAGATTTAACAGGAATAATTTTGTCTTCAATTTCCTCATAGATGGCAAAACAAAAATTCACAGAATGGGTAGTTATCTGAAAAACCTCTTGCAGTAGTTGCAATACCTAGAGAAGTCTAAGGCAATGAAATTTGAAATCTGAAAGGCCTGAAGGTAGTATTAAGACATGTAAATGGTATTTGGCTAAGCATTATTTCTCTAATTTCTGTGAAAAATGCAAGACTCAATCTCAGTTTTCTCCTGCTGTATTGGTTTACAGGACACATCTTTACTGATGCCTTTTCCTGGTCTTAAAATCAAGAGTCAAACACGGTTAGAAAGGAAAAAGGGATTTTACCTTGGTATTTATTTTAAGGATCCTTAAGTGCACTACGTCCAGGTCAAATGCACCTCAATGCACATCGCAATGCACACCCACCAAAAGATCTGGTATAACATTACAGGTCTTACTAATTAGCATATCTATCAAAAATTCCCCAATGAGAGGATCGAATGAGCCCCCCCTCCCCAAGGAACCTTCCCCTGGATGGTTCTATCTTAGTTTACAAAATGTGTTCTGGAGAGGACCTTGGGGTCTGGGGCACACTGATCCCTAAGTACAAAACCTCTGAAATGTTTAGTCTTCTAGCTTAACAAACAAGTCCAAGAATGCAGGCAAAAGCACTAAGAATACAGAAGTTGTAAAAAGGTATAAAAGGGGTATAAAAGAAAAGGCAAAAAATCATCACGGCATCATTACCATGAGCACATTTCACAGCTTGACTAAGAGTGCTGTTCTATCCCTAGGTAGTTTCAAATATTTTCTAAGGAATAGCTATGAGCCACAAAAGTAAGTGATGAGGAAGAACTGTTGACTGATAACTGGGTGTGTTCTTAAGCTAACTGATTGAATTTTTGCTTTCATTCACTTCATATCTCCTCCCCATTTTCTTTTAGGCAGTTGTAAGGTACACTGGAATGCCCACCACTGCCCACTGTGTTCCTTCCTCGGGGCTCCCACTGGAGATGTGCTGGCTGACATCTGCAGTCCCCAGGCCCTTACCGCAGGGCCTTACCCCTTTTCTTAGCTCAGCCACCAGCAGGCAACACAGTGCCAGAAGGGTCTCTAGCTCACCTTTGGTCTCTTTCCTGCAGGTAAACATTGCTTGCTGCCCTTCAAAGAAGTGCCCAAGCAACCCCCAGATTAATGACTGCACACAGCCTGTCTGTTGAAAAGCCATTGCAGGAGTTCCAGTCTCCGGCAGTTCAGAACCTCATTCCAGTTTCTGCCCTGACCACGCTCTCAGCTGGCTCTTCTCTTCTTCATCTTGACTTTCATCTGTTGACCCGAGTTCCCAAAGGATCAAGGCTTACGTGATTGCACAACCCACAACCTTCACCTCTATGGTTAAATCTATTTCCCAAATCAAACAACTTGATAAATGAGCTGAGGTCTACAGGAGAGTGTTTCCTGTAAGACTGTAACATCTGGTTGCTTGCTGGAGGAGCCACTAACTTAACCCAAGTAGCCACACTTCATCGCTTGCTAGCAGCCCAATCCAAACGTGTTTTACTTGTTGAGAGGCAGCAGAGGCGCTGCCACGTAGCTCAGGCGCACGGGGGCGAGGCTTTGGATGTTGTGCGCTTTGGGGTGGAGAAGAGACACTGTCTGTGGGGTGGTGAGGTCACCGACAAACGGGGACGTAGGTGGAAATACTAGAAATGTCGGGGCAAGAGAGGACAGAAAAACGGGAGAGACGTGTGTTTTCTCCTCCGCGAGGCTCGAAGTGCGATTTCCTCGAGGCAGGACGGGGCAGGCGGGCCCGCAGCGGAGCCGGGTGGCAGAGCGGGGCGGCGGCCGCTGGAGGGCAGCAGAGACCGGCGAGCCGGGCGTGCCGAGCCCCGCAGCGCCCGCACAGACGCGGATGCTGAAGCGAACATCGTCATGTAAAACCTCCTCCTGACTATTCTCAATGGCTCTAATGCCCTACAATCCAGCAAAGCAGCAGGAGGAAGAGATCTGCTCATCAGCAGCAACCTGTATCTAAAGAAACCCCTAGAATGCGTCATATGTTGTATGCACTTTGCTCAGCCACTTGAAGAGGGAACGTATCACACAGCATCAAGTGAACAGCTGCAGAAACGCAAAGCAGCAACTCAGCTGGTTCCTTCAGTTTCAAAATGCAAGCCCGCAATATGCGGGGCTGGGAAACTCAGAACTGAAACCTCTGCTCTTGCTGTTTTAAATACTGACTATTGCCACTGTGTGCACATTTTGGAAAACAAAGATTGCATTTCTCTTTTCTAAGGGCTCTGAATGCTTACAAAGTAGTATCTTTCTACCCTGGAAGCCAAACTGTTCCACCCAACACAGTTTAGCTGTACAAAGTGCATTCCCTGAGTTCAGTAATTGTACGATTGCATTATTGCAGCCTATAGAGTGAAAAAACATATCCACTTGGCTATAGTTTTATCAGTGCCCTGAAAGGTGGCAGGAGAAGCTGTTATCGGAAGGTACTGCAATGGCTCAGAGAGAAATTCTGTTTGTCTCAAAAAAGCGCCCTTCTTCGTTTTCAACTTGGGTTATCACTGCTGGGGTTTTTTTTCAGGTTTTCCAGCACATTGTTTTTTTACCTTTTTGGGGGGAATACTGGAAATGATATAACTTTCCTAATTCATTTTTCCATTTAATGTCTTTAATTCACTTTTCCAATCAATTGTTTTAATTAATTTTTCTAATTAATTGTATTAATGAATCATAAGCAGTATAATTTTCCACTCTGTCACTGTAGCCAGCATTTAGCAAGTGCTGGGAGGAAAGGGTTAAAACTGGAAGATTTGGTGAGGAGGGAGTAGTTCTGCTCAGGATGTCACTGTGGGAAAACTCCATTTATAATGAATGCCTAGTGTTGTTTATCCTCCACCTGTTTTGAGGAAGCGGGGTTCCTGTGTAGGGATAACACACTCTCAACACAGACTTGAGCCTCCTGCTGGGAGAGGGAGAGAACAGGAAAGCATAGCCTTGGGATAAACTGCGCATGGGTGACGCCCTTTGATATACTGGGGCAGGCAGTGAGCCCCTGCCCATGCTCATGGTCTCCTAGGATGAACTAAGTCTGATGGAACCCGTCTCCTCATGTGCCTCTATTTCCTAGGATGAACTAAGCCTGACAGAGCCTGTGTCTCTGCCGCACGGTGTTGTTTGTGAGGTAATGAAATAAATTCACTCTTTGCATTTCAGCTGGGGCTTGGTGATCACCCTGGTTACTTCTATGTGTCAATTGGGATTTGCCACAAGCTGCTCTAGTGGGAACACAGTTTGGGAAAATTACTGAAACTTTAAGTTTTGCTAAAACAGCTGTAATCAACCTTGATATGCTTCAATGATCTCACACTTGGGCGAGAGATATATTGCCGAAAATGGACACTAGGAATGCAGAATTTATGAACCACAAGGACATTTTGCAGAACCCTGAGATAAAGAAGAAAGTAACAAAGCCATTTCAGCCATTGTACTGAAACCCTCTCTACCTGGAAAAAAGATAATAAAAAGACTAAAAATGTGGGCTAACTAGCATGAGAAGAGAGAAATCAATCATCAACCAGTAGAAGATAGAATAATAATTAATGAAGAGAATGATATAAATTATAGCCAGTGAACATTAATTTCTTTGTTTGCTAAAATTTACAAATAGTGAAAAGTTTTGAAAGTGCTTATGCATGTTCACAGAAAGATCTGGCATGCATCCAGCGCTGTAATAAAGTAATGCCTGCAATCTAACACTAAAAATAGTGTTAGAGAGTTTGATTTATGGCAACTTTTCGGTGGCAGAAGGGCTTGTGAATTTAGTAACACAAAAAGCAAAACTGTTCCAAGAGAAGCACCTAGAGCACCCGATTTATCTTGTAGCTCATTTACTCACCGTCTTTATTTTCTTTTATTGTGAACCTTCTCCAAACACAGCTCTTTTAGTCTTGTAGTTGAGCTTCAAAGCTGAAGGGGCTGGGCTTGATCAGCCTCAAGAAGAGACAACTGACAAGAGACATCACCAATATCTGTAAGTATCTGAAGGGAAGCTTCATCAAGAGGATGGAGCCAGGCTCTTCCCAGTGGTGCCAAGCAATAGGACAAGAGGCAATGGAGAGAAATTAATGCACAGAAAATTGCACCTGAGTATTGAGGAAGAACTTTACTGTGCAGGTGACTGAGCACTGGAACAGATTTCGCAGAGAGGTTGTGGAGTCTCCCTCACTGGAGATCTGCAAGAACCATCTGGATGCAATCCTGGGCAACGTGCTCTGGGATGACTCTGCTTTAGCAGGGAGGTGGGACCAGATGACCCAGTGTGGTCCCTCCCAGTCTCACCTTTCTGTGATTCTATGATTCTGTCTACCTGTGGTTCTCATGGATTCACAAGCAACAATCAGCATTTCGTATCAGATAATCTTGTTAGAGGTTGGAAAGGAATGCAGGATGGCAACAGGACAAGCAGCGGCAACTGAGGAGCCATAGTGAATTCCTGGTATGAGGGTGTCCCACAGCACGTGACAGGACCAGCTTCACGGACAGCAATGCTGCAAAGGATGCAGGACCTTAAAGAGGCTTCTTGATTTGATGCTGCTTTTGTTTGCCAATTAGCAGCCCTGCTACCAGTGTTTCCCACTTGGGTAACAAGCCTTAGCATTACTAAGTGCTGACCCTCTCTTTAGGACCCTCAGCAGGAAAGCTCACCAACGCCTAACCAGCACTGAGGGTGGCTGAGTCACATGACAGATTGAGAAGGAACAAATGACCAGGCAAGAGCAGGGAATTCGGAGGAGGTCACGAAAGACGGCTTGCAAATGGCAAACCAAAGGGGACAGATAAGGTGGAAACTGCAGGAGAGTTATTCCCTGTCTGGTGTACTAAGTTGGTTCAGGGCTAGAGCCTAAGTGAGAAAGAGGTGCTGTGATCTGATCTGATGAGCTCCCACTCATGTCTGCAAAGAGAGTGTTCATGTGACACGGCAGGGAAATCGAGTCCCTTTGAACGCAAGGTTAGAAAACAGGTGAGAGACTGAATTCATGAAGCTGGAAAACACTGAGGAAAATGCAAATTGTCTCTCAAGCTTTCCATAACATAGCTTTTTCTGGATGACATTGTTTAGCTTGGAGTTACTTAAATGCTGAATAATCTATTTGCATATGTTAGAGGAAATTGCCATTTTAACTTCAGAGCTGGCTAGCTACACATATCTAAGAAAGAGAGGTAAAAGTGCTTAATCAGTGTTGAGTATCAGATAACTGATTCCATTTTACTGATATGAAGTATACTTATTGCAATCTGGACTTTTTCAGATACAGATAGATGAGATGAAAAAACCTGTTGCAAATAGGTTTTTACCAAACTATTTCTCGAATTATTAAATATTGTAATCTTGTATTTTAGGAATGTTTCTAATTTTTCTGACTTTGAAGAGAACGATCTGCTCAGTGTAGTTCACTTTTATGAAAATTTGCGACAATTGGTGCTGACCAAGAGAGGCCAGGAAAGAAAGTATAGAATTACAAGAGTAAATATTTATTCATGTGCATAAGGTGCCCCGGCCAAACTGGGTCACCCTGAATGCCGTTTTACACAGGGTTCTTATACCCTTCAACCACTCCAGTACAACATGATTTGACTAACAACTAAGACGCACGCTACTGATTTTTAATCACAGTAAAATTTTTCCAGGCAACTGTATTTCTGCAGCATTCTTGCTGCTTGTCTATTGATCCAGATGTCCCTGGGGTCAGTTTTGCCAGATAACACTGGAAGGGTTTCAAAGACATACTAGAGTGGTAGAATTCTGGCTTTATCTGGGCTGTCCATGGGTGTCCTTTATCTTTTGTGGACAGTTCTATGCTTCCAAGAAGCAAAGTCCTTATTTCCAGGGCTGTGCTGTCCTTTAGTTTGTTTTACTTGAGCGTGAACAAACCCAAAGCTTCCAGTAAAATTCCACTGTCTCATTCCATTTCACTGCATTCTGTGAGCTAATACATAGTAACAAAGTGAATATATATTCATATTACAAACACTGACTGATATAACAGGGAAGTAAATTTTCATAACACCCCATAATCATTTTTGCAGAATAGCTGACACCAGTCAGTAACTGCAAATTGTCCCTGGTGGGGGATCCACACACACAACTTCCAGCTGTAACTGCTCACAACTACAATGATCACTCATGAGTTTTAGTCCTTTGTTGTATCAACACTCATCTTTTTTTTTTCTTCAGACAGAAGCTTACTTAGCTGCTCCTTATGTGAAAGTTGAGAGCAAAGTACCTTTGATCATCCTTTCCACCTTTCATTGAACCTTTTCGGCTACTATTCTGTCTTTCCTGAGCTGAGGGAACGTAGAAACTCAAAGAGCTTTTAAAATGTGTAAAATCATGAATTTACACAGCAGTATTACACTGCTTTGTTCTCTGTTCTTTTTCGAATCTCAACATAAGGCTTATTTTTATGAACTTGGTTAAGCACTGAAGTGAGATTTTCACAGAAACTTTTTCTCAGGCCAAGATTTTGCTCCTTTTGCACAGTACTAGTCAGCTTAGGGTTGATTTTTTATTTTGAAGTCGGGATGTTTTTCCTCACTGTGCATCACTTTTATCTATCCAAAATCTAATCTGCCCTTTTACTGTCTAGTTATTCAGTTGCAAAATGTCCTTTCGCAGATCTTTAGTGGGCTTTTGCCCTTAGGTCCCTCAATAGCTTGGTATTAGAAGGCTGTCACTTGAGTGCCCAGCTCCCTTTTCAAGTGACTTGTGTGTTGAACAGGTCCAAACAGAGATTGATACAGCAGTGCACCCGTCATCGCTATGCTACAAGGACCACACACTCACTCCATCTTTAACCAGCTATTCATAACAAGATACTCGGTCTTATGCCATTATTGTTTAGTTTCTTTGACAGTCTTTGTCAAAAGCCTTCTAGAAATCCCAACAGGCTCTATCAGCTGGAAGACCTTCTTCACAAGTTTAAAAGCATTCAGTAAACTACGGTGTTCCAAACTGCCAATTAAGAGTGCGTTCTTACACTGCTGATCAAAAGACGTAACAGACCCTTGAGGGCAACATCTCATTCTGGAACTCAAAAAATTGTAGTTGAGAAGATTCTTTCCCTCCAGACTTCCTGGTCTATAGCTTTCCCTTTTCTTTTTTCGTGACCTGAAGAGCCTATCCCAAAATCCAAGATCCCTGAAGATGTGTGTCCACGCCTAGACAAGATCAAGCACTCTCAAATCATTCCAGTAGAGAACAGATCAGAAAATGTAACTTACAAAATCCATGTTAACAGAGCAATCAGCAGCACAGAGTACAACTTTGAAGACATGCACCAAAAAGCTTCATTTCAAAGGCCTCATCTGGCAAGATTTCTGGCCCTGTGTTAGATAGGGTTTGCTTTTTAAGCGGAGTGATTTGATATTGAAGTGACACTAAAGGTACTTCATATGGCAAGACGCAGTCAGTCAAATCCTTCTTCCCCCTTCAAATTTTGCAAAGAACACCTTATTTCAAAAGACATCCGAATTTCATAGGAAGGATCTTAAAATACGCAACTACTACGCCATTATAGTACTTCACTGGGCGATGCCCATGGAATGTATGCCCACACCATGCCCTAGTAAAACACAACGGAATCGGGTATGTAGAGAGGTTATTGGGAACAACAGCGCATCCTTTGGCCTGTTGTGTCAGTGTGGAGCGACGGCCAACGGGGAACAACCCGAGGCTGCACCTCGGCATACAGCGCAGCCCAGGGCTCTCCTCGCTCCCTCTTCCGCAGCCCGCTCCGCAGGGCAGTGCCGGTGCCGCGGGGTGCTGGGGCCGGGGCAGGTGCGGCCGCGCCGCCGGGCTCGGTAGAGCTCTACGCGCGGCGGGCGGGGCGCGCCGTGAGGTCAGTTCCGCCGCCGCGCGGGCGGGGGCCGGG
>VZTI01004282.1:148653-168489 GCA_013397865.1 Struthidea cinerea
GGCATGGGGTGGGCAAGAGATTGGGAGGGCACAAAGCTGGGACAGCTGACCAGAATTGGTCTAGGGGATAGTCCACATCATACAATGTTTTGCTCAGCCATGACAACTGGAAGTAGAGGAAGAAGGTCAGAGGGGGGTTGCCTTCCAGGGTGCCTGCTGCTTGGAGACTGGCTGGGCATTGGTTTGCTTGTGGAAGTTGGTGAGTGATTTCCCTTATGTCACCTTCGTGCTTCTTTCCTTCTGTTAAACTGCCTTTGTCCTGACCCATAAACTTTCTTGTGCTTCTTCTCAACTTCACTCCCCTTGCTACTCAAGGCGCAGAGGGTGGGACACCAGCAAGCGGCTCTGTGGCTGCTTGGCTGCTGCCTGGATCAACCCTCCACACATATGGAATGCAGGCACATACCAACACCTGAAACCTGCATTCTAGCAACATGGTATTTGTCACAAGTCTGCATGGAAGTGTGGTTTTGGACTTAAACCATGGCAAACCTAGTTGTTTCCACTTTCCTATGTATACCTGTTTGAATTAGGAAAATTTGGAAGGATTACTAGCCTGTTCTTTGAATCACCTCTGTTAAATTTTTCTGACAATTTTTCTTTCTCAGTCTTGGACTGAGAAGCCCAGGACTGTTAAATTGAAGTGTTCTGAAAGTGTTGGACTGTGTTTCTTGTACTTTCTTGCCCTTTAAAGGTTGTGGATTCTTTTTCATGTTCTCCCATAAGGTGAAATTTACAGTTTAAAAAATACAAGAAAATTCTCTGGGTTTATAGTACTTTTTTTCTGTGGTCAGGGATGTTGACGGCATAAATTCTCTATACTTAGCTTTCAGTCAGTTCACATGGAGGGCAGTTTCAGTATTAATGGATAGATGTTAACAGCAGAAAAGGGCAAATACTGATCTAGCTTCACCCTTTCTTTTCAAATGCTGTATTAGTTCTTTCTTAAAGCTGTATAGAAATGCATAAAGCATCTTTGGTTCTGGATCTTGAGCTTTTCAAGATCTCTTACCGTCTTTCTCCTGAAACAAAACAGTGGATCTCCTGAATGTAGGCCTACCACCACACGTGTGTGTCAGTAGGTTCATCTTAAGTCTAGAAAGTGTTGTAGTAGCCAGGAAAGGGTGTTCCATCTGAACTACCACAAATGTTTTGCTTTTCTTTCCTCTTTAGAATCAGGGTAATAGAGCACATAATGTCATCCACTTTAGAATTGCTTAAAGAAAATTCTCCAGATCATGATACAGCAGTCATGTATACTTTCCTCCTTCCTGCAAGGCTGCCATTGATTTTTTTTCACATTGTGTGTATTTTCACGGCTGTCTGCATTGTAATGAGACGAGATTACTACAGTGGGTACTAGAACTACCCGCTATGGAGTTTTAGTGTACAGCCATCCATCTGCTTAAGAATGAAAAGCTTGTTATGTTGTCCCTAACTAGTTTTCTAGCTTATTTTTACTGTTGTTTGTGGTTACATCAGTATACTTTGAAGAGCCATATCTTTAGGGCAGCTTTCCTATAGCAGTTAGGGATATTGATGGAGCAAAAGGGAGATCATGGAATCACTGAGTGGTTTGTGTTGCAAGAGACCTTAAAGGTCACGTAGTTCAACCTGCTGACATGGGAAGGAACACTTTCCACTAGACTAGATTGCTCAGGGCTCCATCCAGCCTGGCCTTGAACACTGCTAGGGAAGGGGCATCCACAACTTCTCTGCACAGCCTGTTCCAGTGCCTCACCACCCTCACAGTAATGAATTTCTTCTTAATATCTAATTTAAATCTACCCTTCTTCATCTTGAAGCCATTCCCCATAGTCGTATCACTGCATGCCCTTGTGAAAAGTCCCTCTCCAGTGTTCTTGAAAGCTCCCTTTCAGTACTGGAAGGTGCTATTAGGTCTCTGTGAAGCCACCTCTTTAGGCTGAATAACCCCAACTCTCTCAGCCTGTCCTCATAGGAGAGGTGCTCCAGCCCTGTGATTAGCTTTGAATGGGTCCAGAGGAGAGCCACTAAACATCTTCTTTGTGTTGGGGACCCCAGAGCTGGATGCAGCAGCACTCCAGGTGGGGTCTCAAGAGAGCAGAGTAGAGGGGCAGAATCGCCTCCCTCGACCTGCTGGCTACTCTGCTTTTGATGCAGCACAGGATATGGTTGCTGTCTGGGCTGTGAGCACGTGAGATGCAGGAAAACTGTCTTTGATCAGATGTTTAGTCCTCTCATGCTATTGGGGAGATCACAGAATTAATTAGGCTGGAAAAGACCTTACAAGATCATCAAGTCCAACCTGTAACCCAGCACTGCCAAGCCAACCACTAAACCATATCCTTAAGTGCTGAGTCTGCATGTCTTTTTAATATCTCCAGGGATGGTAACTCCACCACTTCCATAGGAAGCCTGTTCCAATTCTTGACAACCCTTTCAGTGAAGAAATTTTTTTTAATATTCAATCTAAGCATCCCCTGGTGTAACTTGAGGCAATTTTCTCTCTGTCACTTGTTCCCTGGGAGAAGAGGCTAACACCCACCTGGCTACAGCTTCCTTTCAGGTAGTTACAGAGAGCAGTGAGGTCTCTCCTGAGCCTCCTTTTCTCCAGGCTTGACAGCTCTGGCTCCCTCAGCCACTCCTCGTAAGGTTTACTCTCTAGACCTTTCACCAGCTCCATTGCTCTTCTCTGGACTCACTTGAGCACCTCAGTTCTTTCCAGTACCACAGTTTAATTTCTTGATTAGTGTAAGGTTATTGTGATGGGAAGCTGCTTAAGTGAACTCAGCACTATGCTTTTGGAGTCCAAATCAGGCCCTGATCTCTGTAGGTAGAGTTGGTGAGGATCTGAATTTCAGAAGCAGGAGCCTTCTGTTGGGTGTATTGAAAAATAGAAATAACCTCATGCAATCAAGTCTGTTTGTGATTGCAAGTGTGTGCAACAGTATGTCCATAACTAATGATGCTAGAATAAGAAAGGTGTTGATTGGACTTTATGTATATCTCAAAAGCCTAATTTGGTTGTTTATTTTCCAAATAATAGTGGTCTCATAGTCTTGCCAAAAGCTTAAAGGCTGAGATCTTCTTCCTGTTAAATATAGTAGAGAGAGAGAGAGAGAGAGAGTGCTAGAACCTGTGGGCCAAATATATTGCATATGTTAATGTAGTGTTTTACAGTGATATTACTGATCTCCCTCTTCCTTATGTTGCATTGTTTATTTTGCTTGATTGACATTCTGTTTTGTTAGGATGAAGTGAATTATTTATGTGCTTGTTCACATACATAGAAGTGATTACACTGTGATATTAATAGAAGAGAAAGTAATTAATTTTGCAGCCACAGATTGTTTTGACTTCATTACTTTGAGAACATGTGAAGCATAAATCACATCTTGTTATGAATTAATGTTCAAGACTGTTTGTATCTGAAATATTGGCACTGATGAGAAAAGAACTTCCTTCTGTATGTCAGGAATTTCCGTGCTAACTTAAAAATTCTTTTATTTAAAAACAAACTAATAGTTCTGTGTTTCTAGTAACCATTGTAGCCACATTGTTTCCCTGCTGTTCACATATGAATGGCACTTGCAGTGTTTCATGATATCTTGTCCTGAGTGGAGGGCTATATTTGAACTGAAATCATACTCTGCTGCTCAGTACTCTTATCAAGTATCTTGTTTGGCTTATATATATCTTTGTTAAGTGTAAAATTTTTCGTGACATGGGAGAAATATCATGAACTCTTTAGGTTTTGATGCACAGCAAGTAATTATATGAATTTGGGAACATTTTGAATGAGAGCAAATGTTAAAGGATTATTTGATTTGGTATGTTTTAGAGATATTGGTTGTATGTGTAGTATACAATCAGTGGTATATTAACAGTAGACTTGCACTCTGTAATTCAGCTGTAGTCCGCTAATAGTTCAATTATTCATTGTATTTCAGTGATCAGTGAATTGTAACTGACTTAATCTTCTGCTTTTTATTCTTTAGTGCTGCAAGTTGATTGACTAAGAACATGGAATATAATACGGATGCAGTTGCTTGAACATCATTTCTTCCAAAGCTTATATTCTGCAGATTGGTGGCCTGAATGATTGATTGACTGATTGATGAGCAACATACACAAGACTAATACCAAGAAAACATTCTGTCTGTTGCTGCTGTGTTAAATGGAACTGGTGCAGAGTTGCTTCTTCTGAAATGCAGTTGAAAAAAATGAGGGAAATTTTACCAAGATTGTACCCTGGCCAAATTAATGATAAAAATAATTCCATAACTACATCCCCAAAGCAATCTTCTGATGATAAAACAAATCCATCGAAAGGGGCAGATGACCGGAACTGCTGTTACCAAGGAACTGAGGCTGAGAACAATAAGTTGTCACTGATAAGCTGTATAAAATGCAGAAGTGTTCAGAAAATTTCAATGCAAGATATAGAAAAGCATAAGAAGCTTGAGTGGACTGAAGACAAAAATTTCATCTGCAAGAAGTGCAGTCATATTAAACAACCAGCTTTTGATTTTGTTCCTGAGGGTGCCAATGCTGCAAACTATGAAAAACGTGAAAGAAAAACCTCTAGTAAAACCCAGAAAACGTTTAAAGTAAAAAATTTTCTGCCAGGTAAATACTACTGTGATAAATGCAGATTTTCAACAAAGGATCCTTTACAGTATAAAAAGCATGTAGGGCAACATGAGGAAATTAAGTTTCTTTGTTCCCACTGTAGTTATGTATCCTACACCAAAGGAGAATTCCAGAGACATTTGGTGAAACACACTGGAACTTTTCCATATCAGTGTGAATACTGTGAATATGGTGCTGTTAGGCATGACTATATAGTTAAACATACGAAAAGAGTACATGAAACACCCAGAAAACGGCTGTCAAATACTCTTATAAACCACAAGCAAAAGAAGCAGAGTCAAAGCACTTTATGTAAAAAGCAGAAATACAATAAAATTCCTTTCCAGAATGAACTTTCAAATTTGTCTTCAAATATGGTTTGTGAGATTCCAGGTAAACCAACTAAAAGAGTCTGCTCGTCTCAAAATGTAGAAT
The DNA here is from genome assembly GCA_013397865.1 of Struthidea cinerea. Taxonomy (NCBI): domain Eukaryota; kingdom Metazoa; phylum Chordata; class Aves; order Passeriformes; family Corcoracidae; genus Struthidea; species Struthidea cinerea. The sequence continues at coordinate 153,703 of VZTI01004282.1, forward strand.
GCAGCATAAACACATCATCAGTCCAGGATAAGACAACATTGGAGCCATCTGAAATGAGTGTATGTGAGAATCAAAGTGTGGAGGTTGAGGTTTATTCTCCAAAAACAGAGCCTTTACAACCTGGGATGCCTTTAACAGTAATTGCACCATCTGAACTTGTAGTTCCTTCTAACTGTTTAGCTCAGATAGTAGAGCTTAAAATAGTGAATGGAGCACAACAGCTGGTTCTTAAACTAATTCCTATGAAAGAAGCAAGTTATAAGCCTGTGAACTGTGCTGAAGAGGAGCTTGAGAATCAAGGTATAGAACCAGCTGCAGAAATAAAAAAAACATCTTCTGTGTCTCAAAATGAGTTACTTACCATGGAAGTGAATGTAAACAAATTATCCAGTGTTAGTAACCAGCTTAATTTGGATAGTACATATGACAAGAATTCTGAATGTTTTTGTTCTTCTGATTCTCAACTCTCGGACTGTAGCTCTGTATCTATACAGAGGGAAGACACATCAAAATTATGCTTTCATTTGGTGAAAGGTATTGATGTCCATTCAGGTGTTATAGAACTTTGTTCTCCATCTCTGGTGATGAACAGTACTGAAAAAAATAGTGATCTTAAATCCTCAAGGGGGAAAGTAGATGGAAAAAAGAACTTACATTGTGATCTGTATTGTTATGAAGAAGGTGAGGATATATACTCTCCAAAATATGCTTCTGTTTCTGAAGGTAAAAGTTCCAAGAACATTTCAGTAGAAGCTGCTCAGGAGGGCAAAAATTTTTCTGCAGTCCATAAAGAAAAGGATGCACTGTCTGTGAAGAGGGTTGACAAAGAATGTAGGAGTCTACCAGTCAGCTCTACCGAAGCACATTTAGCTGGAAAGGGTTTTGATAAAAAACCTGTTACATCTTCTGAAGCAGGAAAAAATTTTCATGTTACTAAAACTCCACCTTTTGAGGATATAACTTGCGGCTTTAGCAAAGTAAAGAGAGCTGAAACCTTAAGTCAAAAGAATAGTCATCTTCTGGAACCACTAGAACTACAGAAGATGGAAAATAAAGGCAAATCTTTTGAAGGACCTGTTATTTCATCTGTATTTTCTCTTCACTCTGGGGCTGAAAATGTTCCAGAGGATGTCAGATGGGATGATAAAACATGCAGGAAGAAATCAGCAACATTGCTGTGTAGAAAGATTGCTCAGCTCATGTCTGCTGCTGAACCTAACATTAAATCCTTGAGATGTCAAGCTTCTAGTAAAAAGTTGCTTTTGCCTCAAGAAAGTTCAGCCAGCTGTGAGAGAGTTGTCTGTGCCTCTGAAGTGGAACAACCTGCAACTTTGTCTCAAGTGCATGGTGGAAGAAGCGTAACCAGTAGTGAAGAACACAGTGAAGATCAGCTCTTTACATTTGCAAGAACTTCTAAAAACAGGGTAACTAAAAATTCCCATGTTGCTACCCCAGTGTTTATCCCCAAAGGGACAATGCTGAGAGTGCTAAATGCTACTAGCAGTCAAAGCTCATATGGAATAGAAAACAGGAGTGAAATATCAGCTCCTGTGCATTGCAATGAAATGTTTCTGCCTCGCCCGGTCCCTGTCAGTGTTTCTGAGACGCTTAGCAGTAATTTCCCATGTTTGCCTAATCAGAGCGAACCAAATGCGGAGTCCCGAACTATATCACTCAGGCAAAGACCAAAGCGAGAGGCAAGCGTTAAAAATAACAGCAAGCAAACTGGTGCACCATTTCAGAAAAGCAGCGATGGGAGCAAGCAAAGCAAGCCCTATTCAAAAAGTCAACTAGGTCCCAAAAATAAGGCAAAACAAGCAAGCTTCAGAGAACTTCCTAAGAGGAAAACAAGAGCTCAGTCGGAAACCACTTCAGGTTCTGATGTGTCGTGCCTGTTGACAGCGAGACGTCTGCGACTTGTTCCTCTGAAAACAAATCAGTTGATAAAATGCCCTCGTCGTAACCAGCCAGTTGTGGTACTAAACCATCCTGATGTTGATTCACCAGAGATAATTAATGTCATGAAGACTATCAACAAGTATAAAGGTCAAGTCCTGAAAGTAGTTCTGTCAGAAAGGACAAGTAGTTGTCTTGGCGTCAAACGTTATCGAAAGCGTCTTACTCTTCAGAATGTTGAGACAGGAAACCAAGCAAAAAAGCAGAATATACTAAAAATGAAGCTAAAAAAGACCCATAAAAACAACTACCAAGTGGTGGAAAGTTCACCAGCTGAAGCACTTCAGTGTCTGTTTAAGTGTTGGTTTTGTGGAAGAGTATATATGGACCAAGAAGAATGGATAAGTCATGGACAGAGGCACTTAATAGAGGCAACCAAGGGTTGGGATGTTCTTTCTCTGCAAACAAAAAGACATTAAGTGAGAGACTGGGGGAGGTTTCTCTTCTTGTTTTTCTAGTGAGTGCCACTAACTTGCTTGGAACGGAGGATTGAAATAACTGCTTTATTTTGCCAAAAGTCCTCTACTGTTAGCAAAGTGAAGAAGAGAGTAGAGGTTCAGAGAGATGGAGAAGCTGATAATGAGGATTAAGCACTACTTTGCACTCTTGTGTTTGAAATTTATAGTGGAGGTCAGCTTCATCTGTTCCATAGGAGGAATTTGAAGATTTGCTATGCAAACATCTTTCTAGTTACCTTAGGATACTGTGCTTTATGTGGTTTGTGCTAGGTCTGTATGGATTAAAGTCTTAGATGATGAGATCTTTGTACATTTAGCAGGATTTAGTTTGTTTTATTACAGCATGGTGTTTCAGAGATCGAGCACATCTGTATGGAAATGCACCTTTGGTCATCCATGGACAGCAAGTGTATGTCATAGGGTTTAGTGGCAAATTAAGCACTACACATGAAAAGTAAAATTTAAATGCAAGTGCTCTGTTTCAGTGAAATAAAAACACTTCTGCTGACTTGAGAGGAGATACAAGGGTGTAAATGAAAAATCTATGGAATCAGTTATTCCCGCTAGGTCAGATAGCACTAAAAATTTTAATTTTATTTAGTATTTAGTCTTTATCTAGACTGTATTGTGTAGATGTGAGGCAGCAGAACACTGTCAGGTTCTGTACCATCAAGCCAGAGATACCATCAGGCTTGGGCTGATAGTGAAAAGCACTTCTCTGTATGGCCTCAAGGCTGTTCTGAAATAGTCTTAGCCAAATATAAAGCCTCTGCCACCTTGTGCGTGATAGAAGCATTTATAGAACACAGTATTTGGTTAGAACTCTAGTTGGTGAGCTTATTTACAGGGGAACTTGCTGAAGGTGAAGACTTTTCAAAATGAAAAGCCATGTTGCATAGCTTTTACATTGACAGTGTTGAACCAGATTTTCAGTGCAATCTTTCATCATGCTTAAGAATTTAGATGTTGTTACAATTTATTTTTTGTAGGCCTCAAATTCTCGTACAAGCATGTGCCTAGTTACAGATTATGTCTGATGTGTACTGACTTCAGTGCAGTGTAAACATTGCTTAGTTGCTTAAACACTTCTCTAAATCAGGGCCAAATTACAGTTTTTAGTAAAAAAGAGGGATGGATGACACTGAAGTTATTGTTCTGTATGTGAGCTATGGTTTCTCTTCATCTTGTCAATTTTAAGTCTCATGGTTTCTGGATGTTTCTCTTCATCTTGTCAATTTTAAATCATTTTAGAATCATAGAGAATGAAGTATATTGAAGCACATACAGTTCAAAAAATGTGTTACAGTTTTAGAAATATGAAAATCAATACTGACTCTAATGCTGGATGTGTGTTCTATGTTTGAACTGGGACTTCTCTGGTAAACTGGTAGTCCCTAACTCTTTTCACTGATGGTGCATTTTTGTAAACAGTTTAGCTGGAAATATTTTTTTATATACTCCAGCAGATTATACATTGTTTTGATAAAATATTTATCATATCTACATTGAAATGTAAATATTTTAAAACTACATCTGACTGAGGTTTATTTTCAAAACCGCTTACTGCTTTCCCATAATTTTGCAATACAGTGTTAAAAACCTTCAGATAGTTGGTGCTTTAAGTCAGATCTTTTTCATCATGTACACATGGAAAATTTTTATATCATTTGTATCAGACTAACCTATTCCACAGAGCAAACTTTGTTTTTCCTGTTTTGTCAATAATAAGGAAATGACAGTTCTCATTTTGTATTCAAATGGAATTATATTTTTTTAGATGGGTACACTAGAGGGTTTTTTTTTTCACTTCATATACTTTGATGCCAAACCTAACAGTGCTATTTGCATTTTCAATGGTGAAAATAGTTTCCATCTTAAAATTCTGGCATATCCTATACAATAAATACTGAAATGGTTAACACGAAAAACCCCATGGTTAGCATTCCTCCTTTGTTTTAATTCCTTCATTTCAGGTTACTGATTGAATTAATTTTGTTTCTGTAGAAGCTGCCAAATAAATAGTTTTGAATTTGCTTTGTAAGAGTTGTCACTGGCAAAATCAGAACATTGCTCATGAAATGAGGATGTGCTGAGGGAGGGATGGGGGAAGTGTTGCTGCTCAGCTTTATAAACTCTGGGTAGTTTAAGTATACTAGTAATGCTTGTCTTCTGTAAGCAAGTTTACTGTTTACTTTAGTAAACATCTGCAAAGCTCTGTATGTCACTGCCATAATCTGTTATCTAAATTGTTAAGCCTTGGGGTTTTTATGGTTTTTAATTTAGAATATTTTTTTGGTTTCAACATGAAAATGGTTGGTAAGTTAAATTGTATTGTGGTTATGAAATTCTTAAAGCAGATTATGTCATGCTTTTTTTAATGAGCTCTGCTAAATTCTACTTTTTTTTTAGCAGCTTCTGTTTTATTACTTTTACTCTTATTAGATAAAATTATTATAGAAATCCTTCACATTTAACAGCCTCATTAGTTTGAGAGAAATAATTTACAGTGGATGTTTTCTTCCCTTTTGATGCAGCATTGAGAAATAAAAAGGTTGCAAGAAAATAACAATCAACTGCTAAATTTTTTTAGAGCTAGTTTGTGCCACTACATAATACGTCATAAATTGGGTTGGAATGTTGTGGTTTTGGGCTTGAGTGGTTTTATTCTTCTTGTTTCTATTCTATAAGAATAAAGTAACTGAGGTTTCTTTTGTGCTATATTACGTTTACCTAGTCAAACTTCTGAGTGTGGTTAGGAAGATCATTGATGCTGTGCAGAAAAAATCCCTTTATATATGTATGGAATTGTAGTTTTTCTTTATATACATACCAAATTTAGCTAGGCTTCCAAAACTCAAATTGTATGAATAAATATTTCTGTATTTTTTTTCTGGAAAAATATTCACATTCTTATGTTCTTTGCTCATACACACTGGAGCATGTTTTCTACGCTTCCTACTGATGATTTTTATCTCTACATTTGCACATGATGTGAATTCAAAGTGACTGTTTGCATAATGGCTCTGCTATGTAAGTGTTTGAAGGCTCAGGTATGGAATACAAGTATCTGCTTATGCTAAAGAATGAGTGCTCATTGAGTAATAGAATTACATAATTACAGCTAGCTTTGTAATCTCCAATGCCTATAAGCATCAGCTGACACTAACTTCAGTGGCAGCTGAGCACAGCTTGTTGTTGAGCAAACATGTGCACACCACATGAAATTGTTAGACAGTGAGAACTTTGACATGCAGTGTTTCATGTATATTTTTAAAAGCAAGAATATTTATTTAATGACTATTAAATGGTGTACTTTATTAGGTGTTACTTAGTAGAGTTTCAGTGACATTTAGGTAAGCAAGGGCGAGTTTCATTTTCATCTTAAGTTAGAAGGTAGAGTACAAGATGAGCAAATTGGTCAGTCATTCTCAAGATATCAGGAATCGGCCTCAACACCTTTCTGGGAATTAATACATTGACATATTCTTTACTTTGATCCTCAAAGTGAAAATGCAACAATCAAGAAATGGAGTATATCTGTAGAATGCTTCATTATATTATGGGGAGCTCCTTGCTCAGAAGGCTCATCTGATTCTTGAGACATTTAAATAACTGTTCTATTTATATCAATACAAGTGAATCATTGACAATAAGGCAGAAAACATCAGCATGGCTTGAATGGATGTGTGAGGTAGCATTGTTCTCTGTGGTTTCCTGACTGATCCTTTCCGTCAATGAGAGTTATGGGAACGGATTTGTAGAAGTCAACGATCTCTTCCACAGAATTAAATTTCTGGTGGGGGGGAAAGATAGTAATCAGTGACTGAAAATGAAATTGCTAGATGGTTTAATCTATAACATCAGAAGACTTACAAATAACAGTATTAAAAAATAGGTAATATTTTGCATGAAATTAGATGGAAGCAATTCTAAAAGGAAAAGCACCATATTTTGATCCTGCTATTTCTTTTTTGTGTCTGTGTCTTGTGCAGGACAAAGCAACTAGCTCCTTAGGGCAAAAAGGGAGCATGTCTAAGCCCTGATAATGCAGTATTACCTATAAAAGCTTGTGATGCCAGATGTGATGATAGATCTTGAAACGATGAAGCAACTATAAATTCTTACCAATTTTTTCCTGCCACAAGTTACACTTGCATGGTATTTTACACTACAAGTTTCAATGTACCTTATTAAATGTACACTTTATTCAGTTTATTGAGACAGTTGCTATAGAATCCTTTTTAAGTATGGAATAAGAAGCATCTTTTTCTCTCATGCCCCAAAAAATTACATCCTCCAAGCAACTCCTAAAGTGATAAAGATCTGGTTCAAGGTTGCTGATCTGATCAAAGAGCAACAGAAACCTATCCAAGGTCTTTATTCTCATCTGTCCTACTGGAAGCATCCCATTCCAATGGTTAGCAGTCCTTCAGTTCAAATAGTTCTCTTCCATGTGTGTAACTTCTAAGTTCTCATCACACCCCAAAGCTCTTATCAGTGTTTTCCTCTTGAGCTGTTCTCTGGGCTCATTGGTATTAAACCACCAGAACTGCACACAGTAATGAAAGCTTACTTTGACATGAATACTTATCACTTATTTATATAATGTTTACTCTGAGCATGTATCTTCATTGTACACCTGGTGATGTCTCATGGTAGCGTCTGTCACCCCTACCTGATTCACACCTAGTTTATAACAACAGAATCTGATTAAATGTGTGAGTTGATGAAACTGTTCTTGTATTAAGGTGAAAATTATTTGTTCTCAAAGCCAGTATGGTAATCTTTTAAAGTTTTGTTTTGATGATTTTTACTCATACATTTGTTTTACTTTGCTGTTTTGTCTTTGCTTATGTTCAAAGTCACTGTTGCTGCTGAAAACTGAGGCAAAACTGTGGTCTGTATTTCATGCTGTATGAAAGTAATCCTTACTTTTTTATTCTTAATTAACTCTTTACCAGCACCAGTTCTTTTCCTGTTTTCTAATGTTTTCTGTTGGTGGGGAGGTTAAAAGGTCAGCCAGTCTCTGCTGCTTATAGCTGAATTTCCTATCTGCAGGTCTCCAGACTGTTCTGGGGAGATGGGAATAGGGTCTCAAGGATTGCTCGTGAAAGGTGTAGTTCTGAATTGTGTTGGGAAGGTGGTATAACTCTGGGCTATGTTGCACATCCTGAATGAGACCATTCATCCCTGAGCTGTCTTTTAAGCTAGGGACAAGATGTTTATGCTGTAAACATCTCTCTCAGTTGGAGGTACTGGCTGTTCGTTGTGCCTCTTTTCCTGGCAGTAACTTTTGACATAACTGCTGTCAGTGGGAGGCATTGTGGAAGTGCTCCCTAATCTGCTTGGACAGTGGCTGCTGAAGGTAGGTGGAGCTAATCCATTTGGATCACATGGATATGAATCCAGTGAAATGGTGTGACTGGTAGGACTAATAGTTTGATGATGAAAGGTAGCTGCAAATGCAGTGGTGAGGATGGAGAAAGTGTCTGTGGCTGGAACAGGAAGATCCAGAGATACACATTGGTCTGTGCTCTAAACTTCTTTGTAGAACAGACACCAAGTTGAAGAGGAGCCTACTTCTGCCTTTCATTTTTAGTTACTGCATTGGGAGTTGAGACTGATTCTACAGACATGCTAAAAACATGTATTTTTTATGTGGCAGATCTAATTTTGAAAAGGAGATTAAAAAAATATTTAAACTTTGTGTCATGATCAGCTTTAAATGTGAGCAAGGCTTGTATTTCATCATCTTCAAAAGAACTATGCACATGAAAAAAGGCAGTGTTACAGGGATCTCTGGATCTTTAACAGTGGAATTATCTGGAGTAGAGGAAAGCGACAGCCAAGTAAAGGGTGCTCAGCGTAGTAGTTTTGAATGTAAATTCCTGAATTCCATGTATGCCTCATTTGGAGATCTGATCTTTATAGCTTTATGTAATTTGGCCTTTAGAAAGCTCAATGTAGTATGTTAAATATGTACGTAGGTGTGAACATCTGTGGCTAAATAGCTAGCAAAAGATGTACCTCCACTGAGAGAGTAAGTGATTTTAATTTTTTTTTACCTTTCTCCTTCTATTTATTATATTAGAGTTTGATACTAATTTAGCTGCATGGAACTTCAGTTACTTTTACCATAAAAATCTGATGATCAATCCCTTTCCCCCCCCCCCGCCTTATGGCCTTATAGGGCTACATGAAAGCTTATGATAGAAGCACTCATGAGAGTTAAATTAAATACATTTAAAAAATAACTGATAATTTAAAATCTTATTTGATGATACAGTATGTTAGCAACCTGTATGCTGTTTAGTAAAAATCAAAAGTTGCAATAAGGTAGGGAAAACTTTGAATAATTATATTTATGTGTAAGGAAAAACTATTTTAATGGATGAAAATAGACTGATTCAAAAGTGAAAACATACTGCAGAAAATCTGCTAAGACTAAACCTCTGAATAAAATCACCAACTGGGGAGAAATGTACTAGGTCTGCATATGGTCATTGGCATTTAGGTTTCTTTCTCTTTGGCTGGTGAAGAGGGAATATTCAGCTAATCTTGATAGAGCAGCTAGGTCTGACTGCACTGCAAAATGTGGTATAACAAGGGTAATCCCTGTGGAGGGACAATGCAGAGTGCTCTGGAAAGCATTTTAACAGGTACTGGAAAATTACAGGCAGCAATTTGCTGTAATTCACAGCCTTACAGTGTTTTCACCTTTGGAAAGAAAACTTAGATGAGCTGCAAAAATTGAGGTGACAGGTTTTCAAGAAAGAGCCTTTTTGGGGAATCCTTTGAGATTGCCTGAGATGGAGGAAGCTTTTCTGAGCAATGATTGTTCATTACTGCACATGTGCTTTGTGCCCAGTTCTATTTTCATGTCTACTACTGAGAATAATACATAGGAATGGAAGATTGCCATGTTTGTGATTCCTGGCACAACACTTAGTTGACCAGCAAAGCAATTCTGATTTTTTTCTGTCATGCTTGATCTATGGGAAGATTTGAGTTAAAGAATCCTCAAAGAAGGCAGCATAAGGTAAGGAGTCATGATTTGGCCTGGTAGAGCCAAGTCTTGGATGGACTGTGTGTTGTTAACTAGATGCTTGGAATCCTTATTTTGGAGTTGTTACTTTGCAGTTTGACTTGTCAGTCCAGACCCACTGTTTAAGATACGTACTGTCTGTGCAGAAGTTGGAACAAACAACAAAGTCATATATTTTGGTATTTCCTGAGATGGGAGGGATTGTGTTCTCCTTCCTTTTAGTTCACTAAAAATTGTTCATGTACTGTTCAAGTAATTTTCCAGTTACCTTAATTGTTAAAGCTGTTAACATAATGAAAATTTAGTTCTATGTCTTTATTCTGTAGTGTAGAACACACATATACTACGTTATGTTGTAGCGTGCCTTATTTCTGTCATTGTTTCTGTTCTGAGCCTATTTGTATTAGAGCCATTACAGGAAGACTAAACAATGTAAGAACCATGGAAAACTAAACTTGCTTTCTCTTAAATCGTACTAAAATTCCAGGAAATCATCTGGGAGGTTCAGTTGAGAAATGCAGCCAGTGCTTTACAGAGGACTGATGGTCACTACAGCAACACCAGGATGATGGTACCTGCAGGACAGTTCTTGATTTGTGCTGCCATTCAGCTTCCAAAACTGTTTCACTGTGCTTGAATAATGAAGGATTTTTCCCCCCTGTTATCATTAAACCAATGTCCCTGAAGATCAACTTGCCAGTAAACCTTGTCTTGTGAACGCTCTTGAATCCTATCCCATGTTTTCCAATAAAAATTCTAATATAAATTTTGGACCCATAAAATGCCTTAAATCAGCCTGGGTCATTTGTGATTTCAGGCTCTTTAAAGTCTATCTATACAAAAGGTAAGTTCTGAAAAGTATTGATGTTCGTGAAAAGGATATAATTGAAGATTCAGCTACAGAGTCTTTGCTGCTTCACCAGAGTTGGGTTTGTGTCAGTGATTTACGTAACTAATAACGCATAGGAGGTTGTTGCTTTGCTTTTTTGCTCTGCAGCTGAGCATTCTTTAAGTTTTAGGGGCATTTTTTTGTTTGTTTGGGTTTTTTGTTTTGTTTTGGGTTTTTTTTGTTGTTGTTGTTTTGGTTTTTTTGTTTGCTTGGGTTTTTTTTTTGCAATTACCACATTTTTATAGAGTTGACTTTTGGTTTTAATGTTTTATTTTTTCTTGTGTGAAAGACTTGCAGATAGAGTGTTTATTATTTAACCATATATGTAGAATAAGAATTAGACTCCTGTCATGACTATAATTGAATTTAATAACGTAAAAAGGCATCACTAGTCTAAAGGGATTTTCTAATTGAAGCTTACCATATCTGAAAGACTGATTGCTGGGGACCCACATGATTTAACTGCTTCTGAATATCCATGCAAACTGTTGTCCTATTGCTTCATAGCACCAGATATATACAGATATATACAACTCCACAGTTGTATATATTTGAAAATGCCTGCTTAAACTATCACAAGTTTAAAAATACGCTAAAATAATATGTATACCTGTAAAGGCAGAACTTCTCTTTCCCTTTTACTTTGCAGGTGTTACTTACAGTAGATAGAAGTAATGTAAGTACTTAGGAAATTTTTACATTGATTTAAATCTGAATTTGAGCATGGTATGCAAAATTTGGTTTTAAATTATTAGGTTGAAGCTTCTTGAAACTTGTGACATACTTGAAATGAGAGTATTGTAAAAGAAACTGTAATGAAACACCAAGTTTGTTATGTCGGAGAGTTTGTAACTAATATTTGCTATTAAGAACTTGTGAAGTCCAACATAAAAGCTATATACTATAACAACAGATGGGATTTTACTTACACTCTCTCCTCTGAGCCCTGTTCCCAGTGCGTATTGTTGGCTTTCTTCCAGAAAACGTACTTTAATGTTGTATACTCTCCTTCCATAATAAACAACCAAAACGTATGGTTCAGCCTTTGACTTCTTTGAACAATCTCTAACCAGGAATGTCTCATCCTATATGATACAGATTTAAATTATGGATTGTATGGTTAGTTCACAACAAAACTTGTAAGGCATTGTGGACAGTTTACAGAAATTTTCCGCCAAGAGTTTACATCCCAGATTTTGAGATAAATGGTACTTACAACGTTTTTCCGTAACAGTATCTTCTCTGCTTTATGGCGATCGTATTCTCCAACATACCATTCACATTTGTTTAAATCCTTAATTTTGAGATAGCATAATCAGTGTATAGAAATTAACAACAACTGGCAGAAGCAAAACCAGATTGTATCTAATCTGCATTTAAAGCACATTCAGCACAGTATATAATGGTAGTGCATCTATATGAGAAGTCCTGTTAGGAAGTGTTAATCAAATTAGACATTTAAATTCTTATCCATGGATTCAAGAGCTCATATTGGACTTTCTCAAGGGTGCTGAATACCGACAGCTTTCAGAGGGGGTCAGGGGTGGTGCCATAGAGTGTTAATCCTGTTTCCTAAAAACTTGCCTTTTTATGAAGCAAAGCTGGTCTTTACCTTTTCAGTGGGTTGGGTAAGTGATTGCATTTCCTGTTCTACAAGCAAATGTTTTGATTTCGTTTTGCATGCTGCATATGGTGTCGGAGGTGGTGGCTTTTTTACTGTCAAAGTATCTACACTTAATGTGGAACCTGTAAAAGTAAATGCAGAAGGAAAAAAGTTGCATTCTTTAAAGTTATAATTTAATTTTACACTATGTTTTACTAAGTAATTTTGAGAATATTACTTTTAGTTTAGAAGTAGAGTATTATGATATTAACTTTTAAAATTCAGAGCTGTCAGTTATGAGTGGTCTTTTGCTAATGCAGCATCAGTGATTTCAGATTAATGCCCCCAGAGATTTAACACATTAGTTTCCTGATGGTTTTTAATTGACTTCAATCTGACTGGCTATTGTGCACATAGCAAAATAATAAACTGTTAATAAAACAGCAAATGCTAAATAAAACACTAAATGTGGAACAAGATAATGGTTCATTCTATTCTATTTTCACCTTTTGAGCCACTGTTATTTGTGTTGCATCCCAGTTGCTGTTACGTTGGATCATATTAAAGCCCCTCATTATTCCATTGCCAGCTAGCATTGCTTCTGCCAAGCTGTTGAAACCTTAGAGGATTCAGAAGTTCTGCCATGCTGGTGGATTTCAGTCTGCTCTGTGACTTGTTTCAATGAACAAATTCATGACCAAAGCATGAGGTTGCTCTCAGATTAAGGAGAAGGTGTTGGTCTTTGGCTGAGTGCCCCTGCTCCATACAGGGGCCTGGAACAGCTGAAACCCTTCTCCCAAAGCAAATGTGATTTGCTGTCTATAGGTTTAGGGCTACCCTTTACTAGCTAGAGCAGGTCTCTGTGGGGCTGAGGAAGTGCAGGGGTTGGGTCAGGAACACAAGTCGTGTAATGTGGGAGGCTTGGGCTGACTCTGATCAGGATGCAGCAGAAACAGCCTGAGAAAAACAAGGGCTTCCTTTCAGTGTAAAGATCAAATGTAATTTTCAGATATGTGACATGGGGAAAAATTGTTAATTGAAGATAAAAAACATCATATCCTGCTTTGTAACAGAAAACAATTTTGTTTGTTTCATGCAATGCTGGTGGGAGAAATGACCCGGTATCCGTTTTAAGTAAATAAGAAGAATGTGTTTATTGTTGGCTTCCATCTTCTCCTTCTGGTTACTGTCACCAGAGACAGTGCTGTTTGTCAGGGTGGTATTTCATTGTGCTTTATCTGTTCATGCTTTATCAGTTCATTATTGTTATGCTGATATGTATCATATGACAATATTAAATTTTACTTGGAAGACTTTCTTTTACAGAGGAGAACTGGTTTTCATTGCTTTTTACTGTTCCATTCATATATGTACCATGTTCTGGTTTGTAACTGCATTACATATGTTTTTAAAACAAGATCCACTGCTAGCAGTAGACAAACAGCCAGGATCTTCAGCAGGCAATCAGTCTGTTCAGTAATGAAACCACTGTTCAAAGGGCCTGAGACCAGACATCGACCTTTTGTTTCTGCAATCATTTTGAGTTGTCAAAATATGAAATATTGTTACTGTTCAGCTTATTGGATCATGATTTTAGCCTTTTTGTTCACACTGCATTTTTAGTGGCTATCCCCAGAATTTTTTTTTTAAAAGACACACCCACTGCTAGGACCACAGTTGCTTTGTGACCTGTGCTGTGTATGTTTTGCAGATTTTTTTTTCTGGTGTCTTAAGCTGTGGGACAAGAAGGGTAAAATTCACTTGCAATGCTTATGTACTAAGTCTGGCTGAGATGGAGCTAACAACATCTTGTCAAGAAATAATATTTGATAAAATTAATATTCTTAAAATATTTTTTTAAGCCAAATGTGGACTTTAAAGGCAATTGTAGGGTAGCAGGGGAAAGGCTACTTGTTTGTTCTCTCCCTGTTGCTTCAGGAGGGCAAGGAATTGACAGAGGAAGAAGGATACTCTTCTGTCCCAGAGAGCCTGAATTATCAAGAGCCCTGGTAGGGGTGGTAGGAAGTGTCTGAAGTGGCAGCAGAAAACAGAGACCTAGATGAGCTTTACGGATTATGTAAAGAATGGTTTTTAGTAGGTATCCAGAGGAGAGTGTGTGGAATTGCTCCCCAGGACAAGAAGGAAGCAGTTCAGTGGAGGGAGCCCACCAGAATCTGGGAACTGGAGCCTGTGAAACAAAGCTGGGGGAGGTGGGCTTGGTTAGCCTGGCAGTGACCAAAGTTAATTTGAATCCTGCTTGATCTGAACAAATAATGCAGTCCATATGTTCTTCCTGGTGGTATTTTCTTTACCATAAGCTTGTATTATGCACTCATAGGTTCTTGGCACAGCTTAGGGGTTTGTTCTTTTGATAAAAAAGGGCATTTGCAGAGGCAGTTACAGGCAAGTAAAAGTATGCTATGTGGTTAAGGACAGTAGGAAGTGTATTGAAAATCCTCTGCAGACATGCGAGCATAGGAACCTGAATCTGTTTCTTACTCTTATTTTTCCATGTTTAGTTTGGCTTTCAAAGCAATCTCTGGTTCTTACCTGAGCTGCAAATGTTTTTAGAGCTCCGTGTAGATTGAGGGCTAGGAAAAAGCAATGAATCAAAGTAATGTCAGAAAAATATTTCTTTTAGTGGCAGGGTAAGAGTCAAATTAGAGAGCAATGCATAGTGTGCTTCCCCAGAATACCCCTTCCTTTTGCTGATGGTAGCTTTGGGCCTTCCCAGGTTTTGGGTGGTAATTTTGTATTCACTCTCTTTTGACAGATTTCTCTTCTCTTATTTTCACAAGCCACTTTTTCAAGTTATGTACTCTTTGTTTTTTTTTTT
>VZTI01004282.1:168518-225538 GCA_013397865.1 Struthidea cinerea
TTAGTCTCCATAAGAGTTCCACATTTTAACTGCATGTGTAGTGAAGCATAGTTTGCTTTTGTTCCCTGCTAATTTCAGCTGATATTCCCAGTGCCTCTATAGGCAGACCCAGGGAGCAGTTCTTCCCTGCCTGTTCTGATTTTCTAGACTGCTCCTGAGTGCCCAGTTAGTATTTTCTTGTGTTACACTTGTAAGAACATTGACCAAATAACTTCACATAACAGAAGCACAAGAAGAAACAGAATACTAGGGGTCATAAATATGGTCATATTTACTCCATACAATAATTTTATCATGGAGAAATGCCATTATTTTAAACAATGCTACAGAGAGATTCTGTATTTGTCTTTGAAAGGTGTTAAATCATTCATATACTTCCTATGCTGTCTCCTATATTCTTGGGGTTTGTTGCATATTTCAGGAGAAAATAGATTAAAGACATTTAGAAAATGTCTTTTTTTGTGTAGGTTAGAAAAGCAAAATAGGACGAACTATGAAAGATTTCTATGGAAGAATAATTGGCCTTTGAAAAGCCAGGTGTGTATCCTTTGTAAATAAAAATAGAAAATGAGGGGGAGAGGAAATGCTGATGCTGGAGATAGCAAGTCTTCTTTATACAGTATATTTAACTCCCTATCACAGAAATAGCAGCAGAAATGTAATACAGCAGCATGCTGTTGAAGATAAAAATTGCCTGTGCAATTACAATAGCTTGAAAGCAATTCCCAAAGATGGTTCTTATCATACATGAGGGCAAAGCATAATATATCACTGCATGGCATCAGAAAATGGTACCATCTTGGTGTTATTGCATAGTGAAGTATAATTTTCTAGAGCAGAATATTTAGTCCTTTAGGCATCCAGTACAAACTCATGAGATTCTTATATTCCTACCTGGCTTCAGGAGGATGCTGTTGTGCTTGAAAAGGTATTTCGGGTTTCTTCCTCAAACTTGTAACTATTAGTAAAAAGGATAAGAACTTATTATTTCCTATTCTGTGTAACTGACAGTATCTAGCAACTACTGTGAAATAAATTAAGTACATTCCTACACACGGGAGAGGCAGTTCAATAGAAAACCTTAAAGGGCTGTAATCAGTCTGGCTTGAATGAGTCAGCTAATGATTTCAGTGGGAAACATTTAGACTAGTACTGAATGTTACATGGGGGGCATTACAGTGGTTGCTGATGCCAAATATGGCTTAAGATAATAGTAAATAATGTAGAATGCTGAACTTGAAGTATGTGGAGAGTTCATAAATCCTTTTTATAGGACAGGATAGGCATTGAATTTATTAATGCAGTCAATAATATTTCTTGCTGAAAATCAGGAGATGGTGCCTTAATCCACAAAAGGAAATGCCAGAGGAAATTATGAACTCATTAATTACAACGTGTAAACAGCATAAAAGCCATGTAACCTGTATGTATCTTCAAAATATTTTGGAGTAACATTTCTCGTGGACCTTCATGCATGTGGACACAGTGAGTGGTTTAAGCCGTTTTTTCAAAGCTGTATGTACCTCTAAAGAATTGACATGTTTTTAAAACACGGGAGGTTTTAATTTTTTTTTTTTTTTTTTTTTTTTTTTTTTTTTTTTTTTTTTTTAGCTTTAAAAGCCTAAAGCTTTAAAAAAAATTTATTTCAAAATTCTCACCCTCAAATTATGGTAGAGCAGCAAGATTGAGAGAAGGGTGATGTCCTCTGTGCAGATCTCTTTTGGATATCCTTCTCTTGGTTTTTTAGGCACAACCTTCTTATTTTCCCCAAAACCTTAAGACATTTGCTTAGGACAGATGTGATACCTGGCTCCCCGAATAGCTGTAGCTAAGGCCAAGTTAAGTTTCCTTTTTTCTGCTGCTCATAAGCAGCTGTTGAGGTCTCTCTAACTCTCTCCACTCTGAGCAGATGTATACCTGGGGGATGTCTCTTGCTTCAGTTAGAATTTTAATGATCGACTATTTTAGTTTTGGAATACAAAGAAAAGACAACAAATTATTATCATATTTTTGAATACTGACCTTGCTCTCTTCCAGGTGCCTATATAAAATGATAACATAGTAAATATTTTTCTTTGGATTAGTAACTGGAATGTACCCCAACAGACCCAACTATCCACCAGTTTTAAAATGATTTATAGACATTAAATCATTAATAACTGATCACTTTGTCAGAAACTTGGGCTGAATATTTATCTCAGTCTACTAGCAACAATGAGAATTGAACTTTTTTGGGATGTAAGTGAACGTGGTTTACTGCAAAGGTCACCATTTCATGATGACTATTGTGTATCAATTTAACTTACAATATGGTTTTCCTTCCTTGTTCATGTATTAAATCAAGAGATTGATTATGGTTGAGTGGAGAGATACTATGCAAAGATTAAAACTGGTCACTTCTTTTCAGCTCCTTAACTGACAGTACAATTATTTTTACTGTCATGGCAGACATTTCATTCAAAATCACTGTGTGGAGAGTCTTAATCCAGCATATTATGTTAAGAATGATAGGTTTCTAAAGACCAGAGCTTGACTCCTAAACTTTCACTGTATTTCTGTATTATTTTGATTCACAGAGCAAAATGGTGGGAATAGCAATTATTTTGTTTGTTAATTTGATATGATGCCTTAGGTTTTAACTTTCATATTTTTCAAATCCTGTACTGCCCAGTGTGTAACTCTGAAGTTTCTTGTAGCCTGTTAACTTCTGCTCTCTCATGCTTGGTAGACATAACAAAGCCTCTCCAGGCCTGCTCTCCAAGGACACTCAGACTGTCCTAGGCCCAAAATGTATAAACTAACATCTTAAGAGGGGGGTGAGCTAGGGGAAATTATATCATTAAATGAAGCTTTAACTGGAGAATTAACCCTGATATGCAAATGAACCAAACCGGTTAAAGTATGAAGAACTCGTGACCTGTCGTCCATCTTGGGGTCCATTTTGAGAATAGCCTCTGGCTCCCCAGGGTGTACCTTTGAAGGCCTTTCAAATAAATACCTACATTTATTCCCTTACTCCTGTCTAGTCTCTGTTTTTAGGTGGCTTCTCAAGGCATCAGATGCCTCTAAGACTATAATACATAAATATTAAAGAGAAGAATAGTTTATTTTTTGTAGATGTTGCACTTTGAGCCTTCCTTATAAGTTACTTCCCCAATAATGTTTACCTATTACTTCGTAATTTGAAGTCTCATTCAGGCTGGACAAGACCTAGGCAGGTCCTAACCCAAGATCCTGCTTAAAGCACAGAGAACTGTGAGATGAGACCTGGGATCTCAGAGCTTTGACCAGCTGGGTCTTGCAAACCTCTCAGAATGCAGATTTCACAGCCTCTCTGGGAAACCTCTTCCAATGCCCTCATAATTAATTTTTCTTCCCTATTTCTGGTTGAAACCTTCATCATTTCAAGATGGTTGCCTCTTGTCCTTCCACTGTGCACTCTGTAGAGCGCCATGCTCTGCCTTCTTGACAAACATCTCTCAGACACTGACTGGCAGCTATTGGGTTCTCCTGAGGCTATCCCCTCTCTGGGAAAGGGAGCCCGGCCCTACCAGCCTCATTTCACAGGGCAGGCACTGCATGCCCTGGCTGTCCTGGTGACCCTGTGCTGACCATCTCCCCTCTGTCAGCTTCAGCCTTGAGCAGTACTCCAGGTGTTGTCTAATGACTGATGAGTAAAGGGAATAGTGCTTTCCCTTGAGCTCTTGGCAATGCTTCTGTTGACACAGCTTGATGTGCTGTTGGCCTTTATGGCCATCAAGGCCATCACTAGTGGCTCATGTTCGGCCTCAGTCCCCAGGTCCTTCTGAGCTGAGCAGAGCGTTTAGTTCAGTCTTGGGCAAGATTTTGCCTTTGTCCTTTCCAATTTCAAGAGGCTCCTCAGTACTCTTTCCTGCACCCTGTCCAGGTTATGGTTAAGGGCTGTCCTTCTCTCAAACCTATTGACCTGCTCTTCAGTGTCTGGATCCCTGACCAAGGGCACACTCTATCTTCTCCTCCTCCAGGTCACACTGAAACTGTTTAGGTCATCATATCTATATGAAGGGAAGTGATCAAAATTAAATTTTATCTTTTCCATGTCATGAGACACACAATATTTCTCCTTCAGATGTAGCCAAACTAAGAGCCT
This sequence comes from Struthidea cinerea, assembly GCA_013397865.1. NCBI lineage: Eukaryota > Metazoa > Chordata > Aves > Passeriformes > Corcoracidae > Struthidea > Struthidea cinerea. The sequence continues at coordinate 172,648 of VZTI01004282.1, forward strand.
GTTAAAAACGGAGGTATTTGTGTAGCCGTACAGTCAGAAGTATTAATTACAGCTGTAAGATATTTCTTTTTCTTGGGAGGGTTTTTGGTTTGTAATGAGTCAGTATCCAGGAAAAGACAAAGATTTTTTTGTTAAAATATTATCTTTCTTGCCAATATATCACTTTTTTAACATTATGTGTTGATTACAATATCGCTATCAAACCATGATTTTGTAACCATCTTTCAAACTAAAAGAGTTTCTAACCCTGAGAGGAGTAAGGTTTGGGGCACTCTCCCAGTCAGAACTGTGGAGAAGGAAAACTCAATGTATTTAAAAGTTAGATCTAGAATGGTCTATAGATTTGTGCTACAACCTACTGTGGAAGGAAACAGTTGGGATTAACTATCATAGATTCCTTTCTTCTGTTCCTTTTAATGAGAAAAAAAATTAAAATCAATTCAGTAGGAACACATTAGTGCAGGAACTAAAACATTCAGTAAGAAGCACAAGATGCTATAAATTATAAACTCTCTCCAAATTTTCCAAACATCCTTTAACACTCTGCATGTTTTTAGGGACTGTATCTCTTAATAAGTTTTATAGGAAACCACTTGTCATAACTAAACTCCTTTATTGCTAAAACCATTTCCTCTGCTTTATTTCACTGGTCTGAGTAGAAAATGAGTGGGGAAGGAGAGGGAGAAGGGAGCTGGGGGATAGCAGGCGCTGTTAAAACTGGATTTAAAATTGGCCCATTTTTGTTTTGTATTGAAATGGGTCATCTTATATTTGAAGTATTTATATTACATTAATGCTATTACACTCCTCTATAGACCTTTTAATTTCAGTTTTCTGCCTGTAAAAATGCATGTGGAATCTCTGTCTGAAGAAGAGTGTCTCCTGCTGCTCCCTCTTCACAGGCACCCACATCAGGCAGTTACAAGAGGTGCTTTTATGTGGATAGTTGGACAGGTGGCTTTGTGCTGTACCTGTGTTTTTATTTCTGCAAACAAATTCAGGAACTTACCCCATTCAGAAAGTTGCAGTATTGAAACTGCAACACACATTAAAGATGAACACTTTTATGACTCAAAGCTAGTATAATTCTTACAATTTTTTTTACCTAGTAGACTAAAATACAAGAGGGGCTGTGTAGCCGTGGAGTGTGTTTGGCTTTTATGGTCCTAATATATACAAAGACGAATACTTACTTTATTTGATTCCTTAACAGATGAATGTCTGGAAAAGAAAGAATAATATGCAAAACATTTAATTATGATAAAATAAAAATCACTTTGCGTACTTAAATACTTTGATTACATCATCACTGAAAACTAACAGCCGTTGACAAGGGAAGGATTTTATTACTGCTAGAGAAGTTCAGAGGCTGGTTGTTTTTTTACATGAATTATTTTCAGGAGAAGTATCTTGGACTTCCTTAAAAAAAGAATAGCCTCCACTGAATTCATTATGGTAAGAGACAACATTGTTAAGGATTTATACTGGGAGGAGGGGAAAAAGAGGAATATCAACTTTTTCGTCTCATGCCAAAAGGTCTTATTACACACTTTAGAGTCAGCTATAAATGGAAGTAAGTTCCTTGAAGACTGAAGAGTTTCAAAAATGAAACACTCACAGAGGCAAAATGGAAAGTGTAGAGGAAAGGAGGTGCAAACCAGGGAAAGATGAGTGGAGAATGTTCCTCATGGTCCTGATTAAGTAGATGTTAAGGTATTTTTCTTCCTTCTCCTGATATGCTTGACAACAGGAATATTCTCCCTCCAAAAATAGACAAGGTATTGAGTCTGACTAGATGTTCTGGTTATGATGAAATCTTATGCTTTATAGCAGCATGTATCTCATAATAAAAGAGACAGGGGACCAGATTTTACCAGTTATTTAGGAACATAAGGTGTGAATAAACATCTAGTAGTTTTTGGAAGGCTCTGAGATTTAGTTCCTGTTTAGCCTATCTCCTGGACTGAAAAAATATGACAGTGAGATATTTTGCTAAATCAGTCAGAATACAAAAGGAAGATCTGGTATAGGAAGCCCTGGGAGCTATTTTTCAACAGTGACAAGGGCTCTCTTTCTCATGGCTGTGTTGAAAATATCAATCACCATGGAGGCCTGAGGCAAGAAATTTGGGAATGATCTGTTTGGGAAAAGTTTCCAGGAGGCTAAGAGAAAAGAGAGGAACTGTTTTGTGTTTGGATAGTTGCTTTTGTGTTAGCTTCTGCAATTTGTTAGCTTGGTCTCCAGGGCCATTGCTTAGTGTGTGAAAGCCCATATTCAGCACACTGGGTGCATGGTAAAGTTCAGTGACATTAAAGGTGTGCTTGCAGGGTTGGCCTCCACCTCCAAGGGACATGCCCCTTGCATGACCTGCTTACCATGGGCATGTAAAAGTTTAAGTCATACCAAAGCTTCCAAGATACATTCCAGGATCCTGCACTTCCGTATTTTTTTTATGAAGATATTTATAGAGTGTATAAATAATGATGTGTTAAATTTTATAAGTCTTCCAAATCTTGTTGGAAAACAGGACTTGCCCTCCTAAATCATATCTGTGGTTGGGCAGCTTTGCTTACAGTCTAGCAAAGGACTGTGAGCTGTAGTGCCATACTCCTCCCCTCTGCAGCTCATATGTATGTTTTTTCCTTACAAAGCTGTAACTGGACTGAAAATGGATGAGAAATATTTTGAGTGAAGTGCTTGTGTGCGAAATTTCTTGAGTGCCTTTCCAGATCATGCATGGTCTTATTCTGTGCCATTTTTCTTTCACTCATGTGATAAAAAACCCTAGTACAATAGACATGACATGTATTTATATTGCAGAATTTGGCTTTATAATAGGACTTTTCAAATCCAAGTGCTCTGCATACTGATGTCTGCTGGCACCATGGATTACAACATTTCTCACAAAGCTTTCAATCTGTGTGCTGCCCTACCAAGGGAGGGGATCAGTCGTGGTATTTGGAACTTTGCCGCTCTATGTCAGATCTTGCATCTGAATATGAAGCTACTTCATATTAATAAAATGTCTTAGCAACCAACAGCATTTGGAAAGTAATCCATGAAAAAACTTAAGCACCATTCAGGAAAAACCCCCCCCCCAAAAACCCATAATAAGAGCTCACTCATTAAGTATATCCTTGACTTTAGGCAAAAGATTATTTCCTTGGTTTATAAGCTTATTTTTCCCCCAATGGATTTGTAGTGACCTCTGCAAAATGAAGAAAAATTCCATCCTGACGAGCTGAAATTGAAGTCATTTAAGGAAGAATGGACAAGATTGACACAGCTTCTGGCTGCTATAGGTTTTTGTCAAGAGTCATTTGAGCATCATACCCTATAGCCCCTGGATTTGTGTCTTTCCTCTTCCCGGCATGTGTCCAACACTGTCCCCCGTTATGAATGTGCATTTTGGTCACACAGCAAGAGCACATGCACTTCTGGTTATGTGGCAGTGAGCAGGGTATGTACGTGCTCATCTGACCAGGTACGCGTTGTGTGGAAAAAGCAACCAGACTCATAACCTGGCATAAGCATGTGCTGGGTCATACAGCTGGACACAAGTGGTTTGTGCTTCAGGAGGCTCATCCTCACTGCCATGTCAGGATGCTGAATGACCATGGGTGTTGTGTGACTGAGGAGTGCAAGATGGAAAGGACAAGAAGTGATTCGTAGTCTGGATTCATCAGTCTCCTGGGCTGAAGCCAGACTTCTGGCTACAGATGAGCCATTTCTTTTGCTGAATGTAATGTCCTTGGGATGTGGAGTGTATTTCTGTATCTCTGGTGCAGTCAGTGTATTTCCCCATCACTTGATTCACTAACTGTGCTAAGTAAATAGCATTTTTCTACTTAAAAGTGGTTGCAAGACTGCTAAATGTTGTTAAGGAAAAAAATAGGACAAACCTTAAACAAAGTGTTCATGAAAGTTCTGTCTACTTTTCTGCTCCTTTACTTCTTTACCATTATTTTGTCAGTTCTTTTTTTTAAAAAAAATATCAGTGTCACATTACACTAAATACTACTTCTCTCAATTATTCACAGCTGTCTAAAGAATGACTTTCTTAAATAAAGGCAGAGGTGTGATGGAAGTAAAATCTTGCGGTTTGACCAGGGAGAGTGTTTTGATTCTCAGGGAACGAAGATGAGGAATGCACTGTACCTTGTGACTTTTGCTGATATTGGAAAGGTGGGATCTTGGCTGAGCGTGTTCCTCTTGTGAAAGACCTGGCTGCTTATTCTTGGCTCTGGAGGAAGGGGCTGATACTGCTTTGGCAGCATCTTCAGAGGCCTAGAGAAGTCAAAGAACTTGAAGAGCTATTAGGGAATAAAGGAGGTGCAGGGACTGTGTTGTAAGTGCAAGTTCTAGAAGTAAGAGACTGGAATTTTCTGAGAGCATTTCAATGTATTTGTTCTGAGCCAAGCTCAGGTCCAGGAGCTCTTTTTTTTTTTTTCTAAGCAATAGTAATATTGGATAATATTCTACATTTGCAAGACATTACTGCACCGTGTTGTGTACCGCTTAATACTGCTTTTGTGTGGCTCACCAGGATGTGCCAAGTACAGCTCTGCAGTGTGGATATTTCTGGGTGGGTATATGGTCCAGCCAGGGAACACACTGTGGTTTCAGACACCCAGGAAAAAATGTTCTTCATCCCAGAAAACTCACAGGTAACCTGGGCCTGGTGTTTTCTGGCAGATGTGGGCATGCCCTGCTCATGCTCTGAGACCAGGCAGTCACAGCCCAGCTCCAGCTGGAAGCTGTAGCATGGACAGGTTGGCTGGACAAAACTGGAGGTGCCTTCAGTGGTGGGCTCCTGGGGAGGGAGCCTTGAGTGGTTGCAGACTACGTACCCAAATTAAGTCAGGTGAGAGAATTAAGAAACATTCTGGCCACCACAATACAAACAGAAACAAATAGTCAAATTTTGTAGAATAATGGACTGAGAATGTTCTTATTCCTGCACTATTACAGTTTTGAATTTGTGAAATTGTACTGCCCTTTTATGCTATTTCATATGTTTTAGAGTCAAATCGGAACATGTAATGCTAATCACATTTTAAAATTCCTTATAGCTTTTAGGGCAGTCAGTGTAGGTGTGGAGGAATAAACTTGTCATTCCTAGATGACCTTTAGGATTTTTTTTTTTTTCTAATCATAGTAGTTATTATTTGAGGTTGACAAAATCAAGAAATGATTAATTTTTATTTTTGGGCATATCATAGAAAAATATATTTGTGGAATAGACCTTGGTCTATCTTCTGTGGGAGGAAGTGGAAATATTCCAATTGATTTCTATACATGATTTAGATGTGTAGCAAAAAGCGCTGGCAAATTGATTTAAGGGAGAATGAAGTCAATATTATCACAGTGAACAGAGCCTAAGGCACCAATCAAATTGATGGAATATTTTTTTTCTCAGCGATTTATATCTGGGTTGAACCAGATTCAATATTTCTAGGCTTTTGACTTGTCCATAGGCACAACCAGGTTGGTTTCGAAGATGCAGGCCTGAGCTCCTGCTATGAACACTTAGAGCTCATGTTTTGTTCTCCCAAATTCCGTATCAGAACCTGTAAGTCCAAAGAGAGCCAGCAGTGAAAGGCTGCTGGCTCACTTCCAGCCACCTCATTACCATGAGCAGTACAGATGGATGGGAGCATTCATTAGCACTGAGCTCCCCGGGGACCGCAGGTAAGTGATCTCTGATGTGATCTTACCGTGGGGGAGGCGTAGGCTCCTGGAAAAGAGAGGAAACAAAAATCTCTGTAAGCTTTTCTTCCCCTTGGTTTACTAGAGAGAAATGTGAACAGTTTAGATTAAGTAGACGTGCCTGTGTCAAGAGTCAAAGGGTTTATGTGCTATACAGCACAAAGCATCATGCTTTAACATGCCGTTTTAAAATCACTGAGGAATAAAAGACATCCTCATGAACTGTGAATGCAGGTGAGGGAGATAATGTAGGACTGCAGACAGGAGTGCTCTCATCCTTTAGTTAGTGCTAGCAAAATGGCAGCCTGCTTTTAAAAATCTATTAAATGGCAAAATAATCTGTAAAAATTTTAATTGATGAGAGATTCTGCTTACCTGGTATCCATGTATTTTCATTCCTCCTCCTAAAAATAATTATTAATAATTCTTAGTAGAGTGCTACCCATATAATTCACAAATGAAGTTACAGTTTTATTCTGGTATTGTCGTTGTTATTATTATGGGCAGTCCAGCTCCATTCCTTGCCCTCCCCTGGCTCTACCTCCAGAACTCTGCTCTGGCTTTCAGAATGAAACATTTGAGGGTGATATTTATTCTGGTATTATAAATTTAAATATTCTTCAGAGACTTTATATACATATATATATGCTTATCAAGTTAGGGATGCATTTTTTGTCCGTTTTTATTTTTGTATAGAAATTTATAAAAATACTGAAAACCTATGAAATCAAATCTATTTTTTTCAAATATACCAAAATATGTATGATTATTTAAATTAACATCTTGCTAATAAAAAAACCTTACTTTATTTTCACCATATTTTGATATTGAAAATATTTTCCTAAATTCTACATGCTGAAATCCTAACTAATGCAAAGGAGATGCAAAGGAGATCTCAAGCTCTCCTTCAAGTAAACCATAACAAATTGCTCTGAATAAAATAATGATTCCTTAAACGTTTAACATTTCTAGAAAATACTGCTGACTAAAAGTCATCTGTGCTATTCATGCCATCTTGTGGCAAGGTCACTTAATAGCACGGGACATGTTAGGCTATATTTGAAAACAGTGTAGTTATTATCCAAAAATAATACTGTCCTCTGTAAGCACTGTTCACTCAGGAAGGGCTAAAATTATGTATCAGTTGCGTTCTCAGACTCCAGAGTTTAATTTACCTTCCTGCACTGGCTTTGGTTCATCTTAACATCAGCACACATCACATGGAGACTTGTAAATCCAACCTACTAAATCCTGGTGGAATTCGAAACTGACAAACTGTCCTTGCCTATGATTTCTGCAGATTTTGAAGCTGACTTACTCGAATTTATCTCAATTCAGCTTCTTTCCAGGCTACGTGGGGGTTTGCTCACAAGAATCAATCTAACCTTTAATTTTCAAACTATATAGTGCTTACTTTCTCATCATCTATAGGAATTATTTGTCTCTATGTTTTGCATTATAGTATGAAATAAGAGGAAAAAAAAAGCAAAAGCTGTTTTACATGGAATTCTTTGAGTTATTTTTCTGGCTGATCAAATTATAATAATTTATGAAAATCAGCTGTTACAGCAAACACAAAAGGATCATATTTTCTTGGCTTGGCAACTGCAGTCTTTTTGACCATATTACCTTATGGTTCAAAGATCTGAGAATGGTAAGATAAAAAGTACCATTTCTTTTCAAAGCTGATCAGATATTTAATCCTTCAGTAGTTGACTTCATGATGTACTACTGCATCCAAAGTAATTTAAATATTTAAAAAGTAAATAGAAACCTACTTTGAAAACAATCTTGCAATTGAGTAAAACTGTCAATCAGAGGATTTAATATTTGGACACTTCATTAAGTTCTTGAAGCATAAAATAGTCTGTCTCTGATTTCACCACAAGAAACAGAACAAAAATTAAAGGTACATTTTTGACTCAGAATTAAAGGATTTTGAAGCAAATTTAGGGTTAAAGGTAAAGCAGCAGAGAAAAAATGTATAGTAGGTGATGTACCACACAATTAACATATTCTAGTAGGTGAACATTGTGAGACAGCCTTTGTAAATAGTTACCCTACAATGTAAATCCCTAGTGGGAATTGCTAAAGTTGATATTACTATTAAAAAATAGTTATTAGACTATTCTTTATGATAGATATTTATGCAAAAGCTCTGAGAAGGATAGGGAGTGAAGAAGCATGACATTATTGGAAGTAAAGCATAGCAGGGATCTTGCAGCCTTCTGGTGGAAGAGTTCAGGAGACATAGGATTCTCCCTGCTCCTTATGTCCTTATAAAACAGTGAAAAGGAACAATTACTACTTTTGCTTGCAGAAATAGGTAGATTTTTTTTTTTTATTATACCTCTTACATTTGGCACTCTTCTCCCCTCTGGATCAAATGTGCGAATCTGTTAATAAACCAAAATAAAGATGTGATGTTAGCCATCCTTCTTGAAGCTATGGCAGTAGAAAAGTGCTGCTCCTGAATGGATGCCTCTAAGGCTTAGTAGAACCCCAGCAGTGAGCAAGTGAAAGCAAGAGGCCAGGGCATCTGTGCAAAGTGAAACAGGAACGGCTCGCAGGAACTGGGGCAGCCTGGTGCAAATGAACGTGATGTGGCCAAGACTTTAAATAGACCACCCTTTGGGGGGTAATACAGAAAAGGGGAAATCTGTTTGTGAATAAGGTTTGGTGTCTTTACTTACAGTTGAGTATTGAAGGGGCTGAGATGGGTTCTCACTTGTTGGGGAAGTGGTACCTGAAGGCCTTAAGCAACGTTTATCTGCAAAAAGAGGAAGAAAAATCAAGCCTGAGTAATTCAATAATATGTTGTTTGAAGAAGAAGGGGTTTTAATGTTCAAAATGTGTTTTTCAGGTCAGATATTGCCATTTTTATGGTATTTTATTTTTTTTTTTTTTTTCCCAGAACTTAACCACCATTTTAGCAGCTGTATTGAGGACATAGCATGACCCTGGTAATAGCTTTATGGTTAACCTCCTCTCTGTGGTTGAAAAAAAAGGCTTCATAAGCTGGTAAACAGTTAAGGCAGACATTTGACCTTTACTGTGGTTAGATTACTGAATTTGTTTTTAATTTGGAGCTTTGCTCTTGTCGATGCTCTTGTGTTGTTCTGGTTTTGCGAGGGTTGTAGGGGTTTTATTCTCTAGGGAATATTTTAATTTTTACTTTAGCTTTTAATAAAATTTGCGTCCCTGGTCATCAAAAAGAAGTGCACAAGTTGTATGCTAGCATGTGTCGGTCATTAATTTTACATCTCAAGGGCACTGGTATTTATCTAGAAAAAATGACAAAAATGTTAGCATTGAATTTTACCCTTTTGAAATACATTTTCAGTCCTTTCCTCACTCTTGTATCCTGCCACAATATAGTTACTGAGGATAATAGACAGGAAAAAGCAGCTTTTTATTTAATATGTTTTATCTGAAATCACAAAAGGAACACTATGTTTTTTGGCTATTTTAGGACAGTCTTACATAAACAACAAAAGATGCTGATTGCTAACTGGAAGTTTTTACTGCTAACCAAGATAAAAACTGTATTTGGAATTCACTTCAGATTTCCAAGTAAAATGGACAAATTAGTCTTGGAATATAATGTAGGCTATCTGGTTGTCTAGATTGATTGTGATCCTTTCACACACTGATAAATTTACTCACTTTAAAAGCCATCTATTTGTTTAGACATCAAACAAACTCTCACAAAAAATCAGTAGAAAATGTCTTTGCTGACTTTGATGTGAACTGGAGCAAGCTTTCATAGATATATTGATCCTGTCTTTTCAGATATTTTTGGTTTATGGTTTCCAGTCTTTCTCATCTATGACTCCCCCCCAGTTTTTTAACGATTTAAAACCTCCAGAGTATTTATAATGAGTTGGAGAAATGCACAGCTATGATGAGATTTCACTTCCATAAACAGGATATTAATTGGCTCTGTATGTTTAGGCATTAAATGTGATTTAGAATGGCTTTAGTAAACCAAAAGGTGATTAATGCAGCTGCCTTACAAGGTTAAGAATGCTTGAGAAATACTCTCAAAGTAATTGCTTATTACTGCTATTTAAAGCATCAGAGAACACCATTAGAAGGAATACTACATACTACATAATCATCTGGAGGAAAGTTTAGTGTGTTCTTTAATATGTTTTCCATCTTAAAGGTTTCTAGGCTTAAATAGCAGTGAGCTTTTCTGAAATGGTTGTGGGTTTGATCAGCCAGTTTTCTGCACATTCCATGTGGAATGGGATAATAGAATTTATCCTGTGAAGGTAACATTAAAATTAAAAAAGCAATGTGTAGTTATTAATTTAGCATAATCTAATGAAAAGCAGGGTAGCTATTGAATATGAAGAAGCAGACAAAGCTCTTCTCATGTTTCTGCCTACCAGCGTTATTTTCCAGTCAAACCATTGAATTAAAAAAAAAGTCTGGACTGAAAACTCCAAGTCTGTACTGTTCCTATATAATTCTAGGTTTTGCTCTGTTTCCACAGACAGAAAATGTTACCTGCATATTCAGATTCTTGTAGAGGTTTGGCAGGAAGGATTCTCAAAGAATGAATGGCCTCCAGCGTGGAAGAACTTACAGTCTCGTACTCATCTTCCTCCTCAGATAACTTGGAGGAAAACTGCAAGTCACTCTTGCCCTTCATTGTCAAGTATTTGCTCTGGACAGAAGAAGAGATATACAGATAATACAAATAATTTTAAATTCAAGATTAATTTCAGTGTGGAAATATATGATTGCCATAACCAGACATGTTGGTGCATGGGAAATTTTCTGATGGAAACTGAAGGGTTGGAAAGTAGTTGAGGAAGTGATTTGAGGACCTAAATTTTTAAAAAATAAAATAGCCATTTTGGAGACAGTTTAAATATCTCTCTGAATTTTGCCTCTCTGCTCTTGAAAATATAATGAGTGTTTAATTATATGATCATTGCAGACTTTTGAAACTGTATCTTTTATTATAACATGATCCATGTGGTATTTGTATTGTACTGACTGTTTACATATGTTGCTTGCAAGAATATATTAATTAGCTCATCAAAAATGTCACACTTCAAAATAAAAACATACAGTGTTCTGCGGAATTTGTGCTAGTAAATGTGCAGTCCAAGTGAATGGGATAGCGAGTACGTAAGGAACAGTGGAGTCCATGGAAATATGGTGCTGAGAGTGACTCAGGATGTCTCTGGGTGTGTCTATACACTTGTATAGGTTTGTTCAAGATTATGTTCTGGAGTGCTGCTCCACCCTTCATCCTCGCTGGTTACTCACTGGAACATAACTGCTGGCTTCCTTCAGCACAGAGCTGAGATTGCTGCCGAGGGAACTCAGCTGAGGGTAACCCATGCCTCTGGAAGTCATATTTTGTTACCAACAATATAGGTGCATCCATGAACTTGGATCTTCCTTGATGTTTGTTTTATTCTCAAATTTATTTTATTCTCAAATTTATTCCCTGATGTTTGTTTTATTCTCACTATTAATGGGAATCAATAGCTTCCTGATGTATCTTCTTCTACCAGTTAACTGCCCTTTCAGTTCATGCTTTTTCTCTTGAGTGCTAAAATTTAAACCAATTTGTTTTAGTCTCCAAAGACATTAAAAAAAAAGATTACTACCCACTTTATTTCAACTTTTATGATGCTAATGCCTATAACTATATTTTCTTTTTGTCTTCTCACTAAGCAAATATGGTTCTTTAAAGCTTTCCTGAGTTGTCAACCAACTTAAAAGATTTTGAATCTCATATTCCCAGTGTTACTTTCCTGTGAACTCTCTCCAGGTTGTACACATCTTTGTTACAACTTGAGGCAGATCTCCAAGAAGTGTTCTTTACAGTACATTGGAGGGTGAGGTTATGACAGTACATAAAAATGTCACCACACCGTAGACAGACCCCTGCAGGGTACCTGGGTTTTCAGGCTCTTCTCTGCATAACTATTTCTAGTTCAGTAGCAGACTACTGTCAGCTAGGCTGAGAGTGGCTATTTTTTCAATCAGTTTTGCAAACACTTCATGCATTTTCATCTAGACCAGGTTTCCAGGTGTCTACTTGTGAGACTCTTCTGGAAAATATCACAGGCCTAACAAAAATCAAGATATATCTCATTTACTGTTTTCTTTCTCATTATTGTAGTCATATATCTATTGAAAAGGAAATTACTTTAAGGAGTTGATGAGATGTTCTTCAGGTTCACATTAACAATTCTTTACATAATCAGACCTATTTTTTCCATAAGATGCTTTCAGATTGACTTTGTTTAATAATCTCTGCAGGTACAAAATAAATCCTAGGATTGACTTTGTTTAATAATCTCTCCAGGTAAAAAATAAATCCTAGGATTTGCTTTCTTTCTTGGAAGAAATTGTGGTTACCACTGTTCTTTTCTATCCTTTTAGGAATTCAGGACTCTTTGGAGAATTCCCAAAGATAATCAATTAATGTCTCAGAAATTTCTTAAATAATTCCTTAAGTGTCTTAGCATAAGTAAATATTCTCCTAACCATTCTTTCCCCATTCTGCTTTGTGCTGTTGCTGCCTTCTATTTGGTATTAATCCCATATAGCACCTGATTGTTATTAATCTTTCTGTGAAGTCTCAAGCAGTCAAAGTATTGATTACGTCAAACTTCTTTAGTCATCCTTTATTTGCCAATCTTGCTTATTGAACATAGACCTGTGCTTTATTTTCATCTTTCTGTGATTTAAAAGGTGTTTACACTCTTATACGCCTGAACTGAAACTCAAGCCCAGCTTTCAGATACAAATGGAAAGGCATTGAAATGCGTACTGCTTGCTTTTCAGCTTTCATTTGTATCACTTACATATTTAACCTTGAGATTTTTGACTGACATACTTGTTCAGCTTGACTCCCATTATTTTCACCTGATCTTATGATAAAGGTGTATTTTAGATTCAGCCCATTGGTGAGTGAGTCACTTCTCCAGTCTAGATCCCACTAAAACAAAGTAGAAGTTCTTATCTATATTTCACAATTCTCATGCCTTATTTTGCATTAAAAAACAGTGATGATTGAATTTTTTGTTAGTATTATAGCCAAGATGATATTAATATACATCAGGAAGTGAAAGAAAGGTAAAATTTTAGGAAGAACATGTCATACTTACAGAATGATAGGTGTTAGCAGGAATAGTTCTGTTTTCTGTATGAAATGGAGAAAAACTGTCAGCAGGTCCCATTCTGTAGTAAACTATACAGTAGCTAATAACTCATATAAGGAATAAAAATCTGCCAGCCACAGATTTTAGAGTATTTATTTACAGCATTTTAGAGATATTGGAAATAGGACATGAAGCAGGTCCACCCATGAGTTTGTGGACCTATACAATGCATGAGGAAGTAGCTGTGTGGAAACAGGATTCATGACCATGAGCATGTCTAAGCCCGCCCACCAAAAACACCCAAAGAAGGATGTGCTTGAACTCCTCTCTCCCCTGAGTTTTGCTTCTTGGTGCAGAACTGTGAGAGCTGTGGGACCCCTGGTCTAGAAATCCCTCTGTGAATAGAAACATGTTTTGTTCTTTTAGTAGCAGAAGAAAATGCCAAAACTGAGAACACTTCAGCTATCAGGCTATAAACTGTTCTCGGCGGTGCCTGTCTGCCCATGATGTTGTCTCATGGTATAGCCAGGAGCACATGAGCTACAGAGCCAAAGAGCTGGTGAACACAGACTCCCAAGTTCTGCGCTTAACCTGATTTACACATTTAATCCAGTGATTCTTTAATGCAAACCAGCCATGGTAAAACCTTGCCCAGTATGTGCTCTTGTTCTGGACTGTTTTAATCCTTTCTCAGCCTGCCTACAACCTCACAAATCTTGCATCTCTGGCTACATAATGGCCTGATTTCAAAAGTAGAGCATGAAAGTCCTTCTATCAAGACCAACCAATAACAAATAATTACATCATGCTGTAATGCTTAGAAGAAAGGGATAATTTTGCACTGAAACATTTTTGTGCTAAGGAGAGAGTTAAAACCAGAACTACTTCTTGTCCAGGAATTGTATCCCAGGGCAGAAGGGTATTAAGGACAGCCAGCATCCCACAACCCTCCCTTCCACCTGTGTTTTGAAAGAAGCAAGTTTCTGCCTAAACACCCTCTTTGCATTTGTTGCTCTGGTTCTGTGAGCCTAGTATTGCATATTTTTGTATACCCCAGCAGATGGCACTGAATGTTCATTTATTCAATATATGTAGTACTTTAATCTCTGCACGGAGGATCATTTATGGGGGAAAGGGAAGGAGACTTATTCATTCAAGCTACTTGTCTGATTTTCTGTTTAGTTATACTGGTGCAAACCAGAAGTAAACCCAGTTAAAGGTGGTACCAGGATAATAATAAAAAAAGGGAGTGTCTTAATTTTCAGCTTTTGTACTTCTAAAAAAAATTTAAAAAGTGGTTGTTTTATGCTCAACAATAAAAAATTAATAACAGTGGTAAACATCAATGCTATTACCCATGCATTTCACGGCTTAATGCTAAAAGGGGACTGTTTGACACAAGCCTTTGGGGTGATGTATTGCTATCCAATATCAGTTTACAATTTGATGCCCAGGTCAGTTTATCATCTCTTCTGTTATGCATGAATCACTGGAGTTGGGATGAACTCCAGCCTTCCCTCTACTTTTCTTCTTAGGCCTCCTTTGCACTGGACCAATGAAGGGAGCATCACTGGTGCTGCTTTTCTGTGGGTGTGCCCTCAACCTAAGGTCACTGCCCAAATATTTGCTCTGGCTAGCTGAGGAGTGCAAACCAGCTAGAAACCACTCTTCCTGTTATTTAAGAATATAATTTTCATAACGAAGATGAATATTTCACTCTGCTAGCTTTGCTGTACATATCAGGCCTTCAGAATGAGAAGTGCTGCACACTGTCCGGGTGTTAGATGAGGTACTGTTGCAGAGGCTTAACACCTAAGGGGAGACTATTTCTGCTGTTTTCTAGCTAGCTAGCTAGCTGTTACCCTGGAACATCCAATTTATTATAGAGTCATGGGCTAGTTTGGTTGGAAAGGGCCTTTAAAGGTCCTCTAGCCCAACCCACCTGCAATGAGCAGGCTTTTGCTGCACTGGCTGTTGAACAAGGATGAAAGAGGACAGAATCTTTGTGCCAGGTAGTTGCAATCGACTGGACCTTCTGGCATCTTTTTTTTTCACTACAAGCTAAAGATTTAGAGCTGGCACAGGCTAGAGTGTCCTCAAGCTATAGGGACTGATCATATTTTGTTTAGTCTGAAAATTTTTTGTTGCTTTGCTGCATTGCCTGTGAAATTACTAAATAGAGACTATCACTTATAATAATAGGAAGGTGTTTTATTTCGGTGGCATACATGTGGGTGTGTTTCTGCCAGTGGACAGAGAATGCCTGACGTCAAAGGACAAAATGGAAAAAATTACCTTCTCTTTAATTTGCAAGGAAATAAACAGTGTGTGCATTTTGTGGCAACCTTGACTGCTTTTCATGGTGACCTAAAAAAGTTCTGTTTAAAAGGGTGACAGGTTAGGAATTTGTGCATGAAAATCCAACATCAGAAACATAGCCCTTTATGTGGGAAAGCAGAAGGTAAATCTGTTCCCATTGGCTTCCCTGAATCTATGAATGCACAGTGTTATTTTTTTTCAGTCACTGTGGTGTTTCAGCCAGTGGCAGAAAGCGATAAAGAATTGTGGGCTGTGATTTAATAAACCTTGTGATCCTCATGGTGTGACCTAACCACTTCACTAGAAAAAAGCCTGAAGCTGGAAATGCTTCAAGGAAGAACTGCATAGACATTTTCAGAGTCACTTTTTTACTGTCTCACCCAAAATTATGACGCAAAACCTTGTCCTGTTCAAGTATACAGGCATCTTCCTCAAGCCTGCAGAGGGGCTAGAAAAACAGGCAGAAACTTCCTGAATAGTATAGGTTTAATTAGAGTACCAAGTAAAAGACTGGGCAGGTTTCACTTCAGAGATGTGAAAAAGGCATGTGAATAAATACCAGTTATGGTTGGCATTTGTGCTAAGGCCAGCTATCCACAGAGAAGAAAAGATTTGCATTTAGATGATAGATTTCTGGGTTTTATTTTTCCCAGAACTCCTTTTTCCAGCCCTAAATCGAAATCTTCTATATTATATGGATATTGAATACATTTAAGCAAACTTCACATAACACTGTAAACATATGGTACATCAAATAAATTTATCTGGCCAGTTGTGCCACTTTTTAGTTAGATAATTTTATATGTTTTACATTAAATGTCTCAGCTCAGCTACAGTTGTGAACTCCGGTGTCATTTACCAGCAATTTAAGTCAGTGCAATGTTTTGAAATTAATGTAGCTTAAACACATGCTTGCTACTGACTATAATCTGTCATGGAAACAGATTTAGAAATCCTGTGTCATTGTCTTGTTGTTTTGGAACAGCAAATAGCAAAAAGAGGAGAGACCTTCAAAGGTAGCAGCAGAGGGAAAAAGAAAGTTCCCTCAGCTGCTTTCTAGAAAGCAATGTTTTCAGTCTGCATCAAGAGAATAACTTATTAATGGCTTTTTGCAGTGTATGCCATCAAGAAGCCAAAAATTTTTTGGGGCACACTGGAAGTAAACACCTTTTTGTTTTCTGCATTATTTGGTATCCCCTTAGTGGGTATCCATTACTTTTCATTTTTTCTTACAATTCATTTTAATTTTTTATGATATTAAAATGTTCAGATCTGTCACAGATTATTGCTAGCTCTGAGTAAGAAGTAGCCTAAATAGACATGCTATAGTACTTCCTTTTTCAGCAGTAAAAGAATTTTACCTTTCGGACATATATTGGGAATCATTACTTCATGTATGTTTGGGCAAGATCTAAATAAATAAAAAAAGAAAAAAAATCCACTTAAATAATAGAAATTGCCAATGTTCTATGAAACTTCTCAAAGAGTTTAGTTTAAATTAATGAGTGAAAACTGCAAGGATCATATATCTACATTTGAGAAATGACATGGCAGATTTGGAAATTCAAAAATCTTGAGTCAAACCTTATATTTTTGTTCACTTACAGCTCCAAGTTTGTTGCAGAGAGCTCTACTCATTTTGCAAACATTCATTTTAGACATAAATATTGTAACAGCCTTATTGATGCTTTAGCATATTCAGTGTATTGTTGGAGGGATGAGTTTCCTTAGGGAGGTAGGAGATAAAACTCTCTTTCCACATGCAGCTGTGCCACTCCACATGGCTCCCTTCCCATTCTGCCAAATCAGTATAACACTTCCCCCTGTCCGGGTGTGGTAATCTTCCATCCTGGTATTACTCTCCCATAGAGAATATATGAGATGTGTTGGGTGTGGAAGAACCATATAACCCTTACTCTGGGGTTGATTCTCTCACCATGACTCTCTTTACCCACTGGAGCCTCTGTATCAGCCTGCCCAGCAACATTTGAGGATCATTGCAGTAGTACTACTTAGTATTCAGAAGCAGCATAAAAAGTTACTTTACAATGAAGATTTGGCTGGGGATCACATTAAGACTGCATTAATGCACGCTCATTTTATCTACATCTAAGCATTCACCCTTGGAATTGCCTAAAGTTTGGGAAATAACAACACAAACCTCTGAGTTCCAACTAGCCCACTCTTACAATTACAAAATAATTTCAGTTAGCAGCAGCTTTTGAGCACAGGGTGAAGCTGAGTGATTTCCTGTTCAGTGAGCAGGCTGTAAACCACACAGGAGTGTACTGGAGTAGAGTGTGTGATAATAAAATGGACACATCAATAATAAAACATTTATTTATATTACTTATCAGTGATTTACAAAGTAATTTATTTACTTACTTATTTTTTGGCAAAGCTGTTTTCCTGCTGTTTGAATCTGCTGGGTGATATTCTACTGTTTTCCTGTTGTCTCTGACAGAATTGAACAAAGTTTACTGTTAGAGAGCAACAATAAGTGGGGAAGAAATGCAAGTGCAGGCAGAGCCCCAAAACTAATTTTCAAAACTTTTCAATGCACATATGTAAATGATTACCTTCTTCTCTACTTCAAACATTTTCATTCTCTGAATATTTTCCTGATTTTTTTGTTTTCAGCTATTTGGAAAAAAGAACAACGGTTTCCTGCCGAGGGAATGAAAAGCTGGAAACTGAATTCCTGCAGCCACTGTTTTGGTTACATTAGAATAGGGTACTTAGTGAATTCAGCTGAATAGGAATTAAAACCCAGGGGCACCTATCCAAGATCTCTATTGCTGGTAAAATAGTTGCTAAACACCAGTGGTGTGGCTACCAAAACAACAGAGCTCAGTCCTCTTGGCCTCTCTACTTCTGATTGCTCTGGAGCCTCTCTTAGAAACAGAGCTCCTTATTTTACTCAGGTTAAATAATACTGATCTATAAATCCTTGAAACCAAAACTGAGATGATTTCCACTTTTACCTTTTGACTACCAGACATTTCAGTGTTTTCAGCAAAAAGAGTTAGGATTATCTCATAAATAATTCCTACAGATGAAAAGACGGTCATGTCCTTTTGGACCTAGTCCTACTCAAACTCATTCAAATTCATAGATCCTATAATCAGTGGTGCCAAATCAGGTTTCAGTTTTTCTTTACAAACATGCCCCAAAACCTATTTAAAACAAACAACCAAACAACCAAACAAAAACCGCCCACACACATGCACACACACACACACGTTAATCAATATTTAAATGCACACATTACCAATGAATTTTTCTGTCATGTTAGACAGTTTATTATGGTAATACTAGAGGGCACAAATGCAAAGTTGGAAATTTTAGAAGAATGACAAGATATGTTTATTTTCAGCTGTGGATTTAGCAGGAGAGGTATGCTTGAGCAGTTGCTATAGCTATAGAGAATTTTAGTTAAGTGGTTAAATCTGTACTGCAGTGATACATCTCTGGAGCATGTGGAATATGAACAGGTAACTGATTTCTGTCATCTCAATGCTCTTTATCATTGATGTATAATTTTTTTGTCTTTTAAAAGAACAATTTAATTCCGCGCAAAACTCTTCTCCCAACTCGCCCAAGGCAGGCTGTATTACAAATGCAAAAGGCTGTTGCATGAGTATTATACATACAGTGAATTTTTGTGTGTTTGAATTTCCTTCATTTCTCTCTGCCCCTTCCTGTGGCAAATTTCCCAAAATGCACCTGCAGAGTGACCTTCTGCAGGTTCTCCTTTGCCTGCAGCAGGGAACTATTTTGGTCTGTTTAGGTAGTTTTTGTCTCTGTGTGAGATGCAGCACTGAGGTTTTACTGATATCTCCATGAGTCCATCAGAACTACATACACGTTACTGGTAACTAGTAGCATAAATGGCTCAGGATTTGTCATGAAACTTATTGTGGCTGAGATCAAGAGGATATTTAGCACCTTTTGAATGTTCTATGTTAATAAAATCCTGACCTTGCTTAAAAAGAAGTAATTTTCACCATTTTTGCTTTAAAATACAGATATGCTATTTTTAAAATCCCCATGTCTAATTACAGGGCCAAAGCATCTTTCCTTCACAGAATTTTCTTCATTCTCTGGTCAATGCTACAGCAACATTATTTCCTTCTGCAAAAAGGTGGGATTTTTTTTTAAATGAACTTTAAGACAATTTCACTTCTTTTTACTTAAGCAAAATATAGAATTTCTTTTATCTGGCTATGTTCTAGAACTTTTCCTGCTTATGATACTCATAGCTGACTGACCAGATACAAAATCCTAAGTTGTGTGTTTGTGATGGTACAGGCTAGTGGCACAGACAGAACAGCAATACCCATTCCTCTCAAGATGCAAGTCACATTATGTATGTCCAGAACTTATACTGGGGAGAAAAAGTGAGGGTAGACTTCATTTGAAGTGGTGATTGAGTCATATTTAAATGCAGACCAATTGTGATGGAGCACCTACAGAAATAGAATTACATTTATATTAAAGTCAACTGAATTAATCTTGATGGGTTCTGTTGCGATAAGTTTTGATTAATTTATGATGAATTGGTTGTATAAAAGTGTCTGTTTCAAAGATCTTAAAATTTCCAAGAGTCATGAAATTATTAGGGAAATTTTAAGACACTCCATTTGAAAGTTTATTTATTTCACAGCATTTAAAGGGATTGTTACCAGGGTAAATCTTACTTGCTAGGAATAAAAGTTGGCTAAGTACAGATGACTAAAATAGACGAAAGTCCATTTCCTCTTATCTTGATTGTCTCTCTTTTCTTCTGTGTCAACAGTGAAACAACAAGAAGAAAAGTAGTGATCATATTCACTAGCTCTCCTCTGTCTGCAATGCTTTGCATGTAACCCTTCAATATTGCCTGATGTTTTGTTCAATCAGTTACTACATTACAAAGGCAATGCAGTATTCATGTCAAATCCTTCTTCATGACAGACTGTAAATCGTCTAATCTGGCCCAAAATACCCAGAAGCAATTGCTTATTGCTTAAACATTATTTTGGTTATCTGGTTTTGTTGTTACTTATTTTCATAGTTATTTGCATATTTATTTGGTTTTGCAGAAATATTTGAGAGGTCCTATCATATGTGTTTGGTTTTGCAGATATGTTTGAGAGCTCCTATCATAGAACAGTCCTCTAGTGACAGATGAGTCACAATTGTAAAATTAGTCCCAGTCCAAAGGATGCATTAACCAAGAGAAAATAGCTGCATGCAACAGAAAAATGGGGATAAAACAACAGGCTGAAAGAAGAAGGAGTTTTTCTAGAAGGAAAGGAATAAAACATGGAGCATGGAACTCTGTGCTGAGTGTAGACATCTGAAGGGGGTCAGTCCCTAATTTGAAAAGTAGGCACCTGTCAGGCCTGTGAGGAGAGAAAACCACATTTGTATTTCATTTTTGCGTTTCAATTCCTACTATTGAAAGAGGTCAGCACTATATTTTATGGGTTACTTAACACAACGAAAGGGTAATACTATTTAACACTCTGATTATATCAATCCATGGCTTAAATCTGTTTTCTGAATAAATTGTTGCCAGGGTGACTATTAAGGGATGTTCTCATTCAGAAACCATCCTGTTTCCTGAAACACCTACTAAAGGTGGTATGTGCACCGCACATGTCAATGTGATTGGACTTCGGGGGACTTGGCAATCACAAGATCCTTCAGTTACATGGTGGTTTGAAAGTGCGTTGTACTGTTCATTTTGTCTTCTGGTCGCATCTGTGTCTGTAGATGCTGTTACTTAATAGCAGGGTTTGGGTTGGGAGGAGGCTTAGCCACTTCTGCTGTGATTGAGCAAAACTGCAGTCAAGAGGGCAGAAGTAATTTTGAAACAGTTTAAATCTAAGGACAATTAACATTGTTAAAAACTTCTAAGGAAGTGCATAGAAGAGAGTTCACTTTTGGAAATGACACCTGCAAGTAAGAGAGATTACGAACCTGGCTTGACTGGGCCAGGTCACTATTGAAGATAAGATTGGATTTGAAAGTTGGCTGAACACAGGTTTGCCTTGCTGTTTTGGGTGCCTGGGTATATCCTGCCAGTTCTTGAGATGCTGCTCAAGAGGGCTATAGGTCTTTTTCAGATCTTGGATTGAACATCCTTAGCTGGTGCCTGTCGAGTTCGAGACCTCAAAGCAGGGTCTGAAACCTCAAGCTTGCTGAACAGGGAGCTGCCGCAAGCTAGCAGAGAGCAGCTGCCTGAAATGAGTCTTGGTGGCTGCTCAGGCTGCAGAGGAGGTGCAGCCAGTGCTTCCACTACACAGCTGGGAGCATCAGGCAGACACTTTCCTCTGAGGAAAAGTGAGGGACAGCTATCCACCATCTTTTGTATGAAATAACCTAGTAGTCAGAGAAGGTATGTAACTTTGTACTGTGACCATTACTGTATCTTGCTTATATGTTTGTTCTCCACAGGAAAGAAAAGAGCTACAGTAACCCAGTGGGAGCTCATGTGCCCCAGCTGGGCACCCACACCCCTTAGATCTTCCCTCACAATTTGCTTATGTGCTGACGAAGGAGGGGAGGTTTTCTGCACAGTTCCTGGGCAGGTGATGAATGCTTCTCACCAGAATACCCTGCAGTCCTCATCCCGTGGGTGCTATCCACAAAGAGGGCTTGGATCTCTCTAAAGGTGAGCCCAAATATTCCTGTTCCTGAATGCTATAACTATGTGCAGAAGGACAATGTGAGAGTTTGGCAGAGGCACAGTTACCTCCCTATGTATGTCAGATATTTTTGCTGTACTGGCTCCGGCTGGGATGGAGTTAATTGTGCTGAGCAGTTTGTAGGGTGCTGTGCTGTGGATCAGTGACCAGAGCAGTGTTGACAACACACTGTGTTTTGGCTGTTGTTAGCAGTGCTTGCACAGCACCAAGGCTTTCTCTTTTTCCTGTTCTGCCCTCCCAGCGTGTAGGTTGGGGGTGGGCAGAGGCTGGAAGTGGACAAAGCTGGCACAGTCAACCCCAGCTAACCCCAGGGATATCCCACACTGCACAACATGTGCTCAGCAAAAAAAAACAAGTGAGGTTTTTTTTCCTTTTTGGAAGACAGCCACTGCTCAGTGATAGTTTTCACACCACTTGTTTTGTTTTGGATTTTTTTCTTTTCTTTACTTTGCTTACTAAACTGTGTCTATCTCAACCCACAAGTTTCCTTTCTTGCTTTCCATCTTTCCCCAGTCAGGGGTAGCCCACTGCAGGCACATCAGCAGGTGGGGATTACAGGAAGGGAGGGAAGAGCCATTTGACCTTTCAGCGGATCACAGGGGGTTCAGGATCACAGTTTTGATACTGGCATATTAATATCGTTCAGGTCCAAGGCAAAGGCCTGATCACTTTTATACAATCCCAACTACTGCCCTAGAATGGAGTTTTTTGGTTCTTTTAATTTTTAAAGGTCAGTTTTATGAATCAGTAATAAGATCATCCATGGCAACATTGTACTCGCTGTCGTGACTTACGAAAAATACTCTATAAAACATGCTCTTTTGATTACCACATTTAAACTACAATAGTCCTCCAAGTGTGCCGTGTTGGAGGAGACTTGTTCTGTTCTTTTTACCTAAAGTAAATGCTAGGAACATAATAATAAATATTAAAGGCTCTATTATCTTAGCAAAATTATGTAACCGATCACTTGCAAAACTACTTAGAAATCATGATTGGCACAATTAATTTGGATTCTCTTCTTCTAAAAAGAGTGTTCCAGGTTTCCCTGGCAACCTTTAAAATGCTATGTGTAAATACAGAAACCAATCAGCACGCTATCAGTTCAGATAACCCCACAGAAATACAAGTATTATGAACAGCAATTAATTATTGTACTGGTTAAATGCAGATTTTAGAAATGTTGAATAGAAACATTTCTGTAGTACCAAATTGCAGTAACAAGCTGCAAAGTGCCAGCTCTTTGAAAGAATCATATAATCATAGAATGGCTTGGACTGGTAGGGACCTTAAAGATGATCTAGTTCCAAACAACCTGCTGTGGGCAGGGACAGCTTCCCCTAGAACAGGATGCCCATGGCCCCATTCAACCTGACCCTGAACACTTCCACAAATATGCGATGTATTTCAGTGCCTCACTACACTCACACTAAAAAATTTCTTCCTAATATGCGGGAGCCTTGGGAGCCTTAGGGGCCCTACAATACTACGAGCGTTTGTAAGATAAGGGTCAGACTGACCGCGAAGGTTTGATGCGAGAGCCTTGGGAGCCTTAGGGGCCCTACGATACTACGAGCGTTTGGGTCAGGCTGACCCTGAAGGTTTGAACAGAAAAGCTGATCCGGCAAAATGAAGTAAAAGAACTGCGATAACAGGACATGAAACAGGTGGTATAGACCATAGAGGGAAGAAAAACTTATACAGGAGCCAACCAATCAAGATATGCTAAAGATGCATGTAAGGCGCGTGCTTTATGGCTGTAACCAATTGTAAAGGCGCTATCACGCGGCTGATGTATGCACGGAAGGCCAAAGTGTATAAAAAGGCTAGCTTTAGAACAATAAATCGGAGCTTATATCGCACATCATATTGGTGTCTTGTCTCCCTACCCTCCGGGCCGCAGCACTAATATATAATCTAAACCTGCTCTCTTTCAGTTTGAAGCCCTTTCCCCTCATCCTGTTCCTACATGCTCTTGTAAAAAGTCTCTTTCCATCTTTCTTGTAGGCTCCCATTGGATACTGGAAGAATGCAATTAGGCCACCCCAAAGCCTTCTCTTCTCCAGGCTGAAGAATCCCAATCCTCTCAGCCTTTCGTCATGGGAGAGGTTCTCCATCCCTCTGATCATCTTGGTGGCCTCCTCTGGACTCGCTCTAGCAGCTCAATGTCCTTCCTGTGCTGCGGACTCCAGAACTGGATGCAGTACTCTAGTTCCACATACAAAATTGTAGAAGATATTGAAACTAGTTTTATCAGGGAATCAAGTCCCTGGTGAATGTGTTATGAATGCCACTTCTCTAGTACTGGTTAGTACACATATTCAGGCTGACAATTAGGATACACAAAATACACTTGTATTTGTATTACATTATCATCTCGTGGAATAGCTGTAATGAACCCTAGCCAGATGACTTTGCATGGGATGAGAGAAAAAGAGAACAAATGGTAGGCCATTATGGTTGAAGCAAAGGTTGACACTCCAGTAAGGCATGTTTCAAGCCAAATACTTGCAATCTTTCAGGAGGCGAAAATATTTAACTCAGTCTTAATTGCAAATACTGACAGAGACTTCTCCTTTTAAGCCATTGCTGTTCCGAAACTGAGATTCGGTCTTTGTTGTTGTGCATGACACCACGCCTTGCAAAGAAATGCCTGGAAAAGATTCAGTCTTTGGCATGGTTTTCTTCCCACAACTTTTGTACTCAATCAGATAAAACATATTCACACTGCAGCAGAGTAGTATGGGTCACTTCAAGCCAGATGTTGCAATATAATCTGAACCACATGGCAAAGATTTCTTGGGGTGGTGTGTCATGACAATTTTGCCTCTGAATAAAGTGGTATGAACAGTGAGCCTTCCCCCTCCTTGCATTACCCTTCCTGTATGTTTCCTTACTGGTATATGCATTGCACAAGGCAGTACCACGGCTTCATTAATAATGTGTACTTGTTTAAGCATCTCTCACCTCAAGTCCATACATTTGAGACCAACCTGCTTCTATAGAATCCACAGCATATTGGAAGGGACTCACAAGAATGATCCAGTTCAACTCCTGGGCCGCACGAAAACCCCAATTTAGTCAGGTTCCTGTAGTTTGGACTACTGATAAATTGTCAGGCAGTGACTGTCTGGCTGAAGTGATGCTGTCAGGAGAGACAGGGGCTGTGGGTACCCGGAAGGTAACCACAGACATTTGGCACTTGGAAGAATGCTGCTGGGAGGCCTGGGTACCTGTAATTACTGTTCATATTACTGTGCTTGCTTATGCCAAGCACTTTCTTATCTAAAATAACAGCTCTGCCATGGCACAGTATAGAGCAGAGAGATTAAGCAAGCAATTGAAATAGAAATGCTTATTAGGAATGAATAAAAGTTGTCTCTCAGTAAGTTTTGCTAAACTCACCGAAAATCATGTATTCTGTGAGAAGATGAGCAAGACTACAAAGGAACCAAATCTATCATGTGGACAGGATTTTCACAATTTCCAGTCCAAGCAGGTAAATACTAAACTGAGTGGACATGACTGAGGGAATTCTTTATGCGGGTAAAGTGGTTTATAGTAACAAAATAACAGTAAAAAAGGATGCTTTTGAAGCACTGGTGTTTTGTGATGAGAGAAATTGAAGTCATTGAATTACAATGCCTCATCTGAATCTGTTCCTGGGATGATATTAACACTTTGTAGAGGTTTAGGGTTGCATAACACCCTAAACATTCTCTAGCTTCTGTGCAAACCCGTGAGATATTTCACATCTAGAGGTTTTCTTCTGGAATGAAGAGCAAAGGCATGAATGGGCAAAAAATGTGTTCCACTTTTTCATTAAGATCCTTGTAACAAAAGCAGTCTCAGAAAACACACAGAATTTGAAAATATGCCATGTAAAGATAATTCTACCTACAGCGTGTGTCTTTCTGAATGCTCATATATATATTTTAAATTACTTTCTCTTTTGTCCCTCTCATAAGCAGTACAGTTTTCAGACATTTTGTGTTGGTAACTACCAAGTTATTTTTACTGTTTCTTACGTTTGTACATCAGAATATATTGCTTATCTCTGTCCTTGCATCTTGTAATGAAGGGTGCAAATCCCTATTCACTTGGGGAAGTCAGAGGGAAAAAATTTTAACTTCTTAAATCTCTGACTAGTCCTTGAATCTTTGAGTTGCCACCTGCCAGACATTTTGGGGACTGCTTCATGTGAAAAATGAAGCTAAAGCCTTCTAGTTTTCTGCTATTTCCACTCACCTAGGGAATACCTAGGAATCCCAGCTTCAGTGGTCAGAGGAGCTGAAGGTTTATTATCTCCCTCTTCCACGGATGAGCAACATCCTGGGAGCAAACAAGAAGTCAGGCAGATGATGCTGTGTCTCAGTGGATGCGGTGCTGGCTACAGCTACTCGCCAGAGAACCTCAGGGTGCTGTGAGACTCAGCACTGTCCGGGGTGTTGTCATTACACCTATAGCTCTTTCTAGCACATACCAGAGGCCAGACACTGGCAGTCTGCCCCATAGCCCTAGGCAAACCTACTGTTTCAGCAGACATTTGACTTAGAGTTAAGTGCCTGGATCAAAATTCCCTCCTTATTCCCATTATGACAATGGTTTGCTACTTCTCTACAACAGCTAATCATAAAACAACCTGAGCCTACCTACTGCATATGACAGGCAAGTAACAAGGTAGAACTTGAAGAAAATGCCATTTCTGTTCTTCCTTGCTACCTGCTGTCAGGAAGGAGCTAGCAGGTAAGCAGCTTTTAATTTAATTTCACTCTGAGTCAAGGTGGACTAATCTGCATATAAATGTAATAATGTAAGTCCTTGATCCCTCCCTCTCAGACATAGAATATAGCCTAAAATATGGCTCTTAGTATCCAGGGAGAATAAAATTACCCTGCCCAAGGTTGGAGAGAAATATGTATCTGGTGAAAAGCGCAGGGTACACTAAAGCATCCCAGTTCACAGCTACTGTCCTCTAAACCTATATCCACATCTTAGTATCTGTGAATCCAACAGTGTCACACTGTATTTACAGGTTGCCAATGAAATCCAATTTATAGGAGGATGAAAATGATTGCTCTGAGTGTTCTCACAGGAGTGGTTTCCATGCTGTATTTGAGGTAAGTAGTGGTAATTCTTCCAAGTAAAAATAAAAGCAAGCAAGTACCTTCACAGCTGTTTCTTTTATTTATAAGCATATTGATGGAGTTTTTGAATCATCAGCAAAACAGAAACAAAAATAATTACTTTTATTATTTTTTCATTTTTTAATTATCTTATTGTATTTTTTTTTTTTTTAGGAAAACAGCCACTGGCATTTCCTAAACACAAAGTTCTTCAGGGAGAACAACAAATAGTAAACCAGTGGTTTCTGCAGGGGATTTCTGACTGGAAAACTGTATTTATTAATTATATGTAAATTTCAGAATAATTTGATGTCTTGATTTAGCAATCTGTAGAACTCACACCAAAAAATCAAATGTAAGAAATGCTTCATTTGGGAGAAAGTGAAGAGACTTTGCTGAATAGGTTATGTTTGCTTATTTAAACATTCATATCACTCAGATTTGGGTCTTAAAATATAAATTACATGGTTGAATTAACCTTTTGTTGACTCAGTGTCAGCATTCATGTTTGAAAAGAGTAGTTTTTCTGTGGCTGTATCTAAGTGCCTCTGAAAATATAAAAGAACCACCAGAAGTCCTCCACTTCAGAAGAATTCTCCCTTCCTCTCTCTCAATTATCCATCTTGGCGTAAAAGCTCATTGTTCTTGTCCTGTCCTACACTGCAATTATGAGATATCTGTTCTGACTAATCCCAGACTAACCCTCTTCTAGCTTTTGACCACTCTTCTGTAGTTGTGACCCACTCTGGAGGTATAAATTCTACAGAAGTCACAGCTGGATACCTGCTCAGCACTGCCGGCTATCCGGTCTCGTGGCTTCCTGGGATTTCAGTTCACGCTGCCTGACAGCAGCAGACGTGCACTTAGGGGAAAGGCTGGGTGTCTGCGTGAAAAGCTTACTAAAGGAGAGGGACTGGAGGGGAATAGACCTTGCTGTTTCTGAGCCTTTGTGAATAAGTGCCTGACTTTGGTAGCTGGCAAAGATGAAAACCAGACAGGTTTCACAAGCAACATGATGTTACTTTTAGGAAAGATTTCTTAAATCATCTTTCAACTTTCAACTGCAGCCTAGTGTTTAATCTTTGTCTCAGTTCTTCTCTCCTTGAGGGCCATTCAGCAGAAACAGAGTCCAGGAACCACAAACAAACTGTTTTGTAAGTAATGGGATTTTCATAAAGGATCAGCACAAATTTGTTATGTGAAGTTTGTCGGTGATGCCTGGGGATTTAACATGATAAAACTTGAACAGTCCTCAAGTTTTCCATCCTGTGTGCATGAACTAGTCTTGAAATTAGACTGGGAATGGGGCTTGACTCCACACTGGGCTAGTTAATTTCTTCCAGTTAACTGTAATAATTTATTTTTTATTCTTGTATTTGTTTCTTGCATCTTTAATTGCTGTCAGATACTGCTTAGAGGAGCAGAGGCCAAACATACTGCTTTTGTATCTGGGGAGAGCACAGTGATCAGGCTACTTGGTAAAAACCAACAGTACTAACTTAATGTCACAACCTTCTCAAAAAATCTCCTTCACCTCTACTACTTCTGCAGTTCATGGCAGAAAATTAATATTACATCATTCCTTCATCACTTTCATTCATAATCTAATGAATGCCAAATAAGTTTATGGGAAAACTCCCACCAACTTTCAAAGGGTTTGATCAGATTCCTATAATTCTTTTCTTTGCAATAGAAGTCTGTCAAAAAACAGGACTGTAAGCAAACTTCTTTTCCAACTTGCCTTTTCCAATAGTGGTACCATTACTGCATGCTCTTATTCTAGCACACTGCAGAATACTTTACTATGGACATGTTAATGTGTAGATGTACATTCCAAACAAATTAAGGAATTCAGCAAAATGAACTAAAGCTTGACAACACAAACTGAAGACACTTAAAATAATGCCATCTGTAGTGTCCACTGTTCAGATTATAGGTCTAGTAAAACCCAGCTCTGACCTCCAGTCCCAAATTAAACAACGCAAGGTTAAATGTCAAGCAAGTATGTGCAAAATATCTACAAAGAGAAACGCATGCTGGAAAAGTCAGTCAAATGAGAACTGGTAGGCTCCACTTAGGAAAAAAGCCACTTCAGCAGTGTCTTTGGTGAAAGCTGAAAGGAGTTACACTGGGTTTTTAAGTCAAACTTACTCCATTTAAAACAAACTGAAGTTTCATTCAATATAACTTATACATCCAAAATTACCATTGTTGGTATTCTTTCTCCCATTACAATACGGGACAGAATCTAGAGAAAGAGGTCCAGGACAGGTCAAAAGGAAGGCATCATTTATCCTCTTCTGCCTTGGCTGTTACTACAAACCTCCTCCAGAAATTCCATACCTTGTTCAGTATGTGTATGCACTTTTTCAAAGGAATTACTTTCTGTTAATAAAAACACCTATTCTCAGGTATTTTGATTTTCCATTGGTATTCATGTGAGTCAATAAATCTTTTTTAAAATTTCTTGCTGCCAAGATGTCAGTGATAGCCACAGCGGTACTCTCTTTTGATAGATCAGAAATTTCATGTTGGAGAAGGAGGGCTGCAAAAGTCTTGTACTTTTCTCTGCATTATCACCAGTACCATCATCAGGATGCTACCAAGAGGGGAAGGAGCACTTCAGAAGCTTAAAGGCTGCCAAATGTGAGCATGTACTGGAAGAAGGGAAGATTATTTCCATTTACAAACATGGATTAACATACTGAGACCTGGTTCATTGTAGGACATTTTTGCACCATTAATCCTGTAACATGGTCCAGTAATACAGCTGTCTTTAAGGTTTCTATAACATCTATTATAGTAAAAAAACCAAACAAAATGTATTTTCAAGATTCCACCAGAGGAAGGCTAGATGAGTCTAGGGAGTTACTCCATCCTTTCCAATTGAAGAGAACATTAATGCATTTGTTTAAAAACATGTTTTTTAAAATGGAATGTTTTGCATAATGTGATGTTTTTTTGCTGTAGTGACATCAGACTCAGAGGTTCTTCACTCTCTATATAGTGCCCTCATACTGATGCCTTAACTGTCTTCCTAGAAACAGAGACTAGGCAGAATAAGGAAATAAAGGTAGGTATTTATTTGGAAGGCCTTCAAAGGCACACCCTGGGAGCCAGAGGCTACTGCCAAGATGGACCCCAAGATGGACGACAGCTCACGAGTTCTTTACACTTTTATAGGTTTGGTTCATTTACATATCAGGGGTAATTCTCTAATTAAAGCTTCAGTTTAATGATGTAATTTCCCCAAGCTTGCCCCCCCTTTAGAGTCTTTGGTTTACACATTTTGGGCCTAGGACGGTCTGAGTGTCCTTGAGAAGCAGGCCTGGAGAGGCTTTGTTGTGTCTAACTAGCATGAGAGAGCAGAAACTAACAGGCTACAAGAAACTTCAGAGCTACACACTAAATAGTACAGAACCTGAAAAATACAAAAGTTAAAACCTAAGGCATCAATACTTTCAGCTAACCCACTGGCACAGTATCAGTGCAGGCTCTGTTGCTTGTCCCTGAGGGTGTTCAAAATGCTACCAGCTGATTTACTTTCAAGGCCAAGATCAGTTGGTGCTATACCCAGCCAGCTTCACTATGATGGTGTGCCCAGTGGGGTGACTTCAGAAAAGCCCTGTGAAAGACTGGAAAATTTTCCATCTAGTTCAACAGATCACTGGAATTGCTAAAGCCAATACTTTGGTCTCAGCTTCAAACATAATATTAGTAATATCTAACAATCGATAATGTCAATTACAATCAAAACCTCTTTGGAAGTGGGATCTATGTTCAGTATTTGCCCGTGCTGAATTGACCATTGACACATGCACAAAACCCCATCTATTTTTCTGAAGGAAGCCCTTCATCCTTGCTTTAGGTTGATCTGCAATGTATTCCTGTTCATGCCCAGAAGTAAAAAACCCAAGAAATCCATCTTCATTTTTTTTTTTTTTTTCCATTGCTGTGCTTTAGCCCATCAGGCAGCTGAACTCTTATTCACAGCTCTTATCCTAGCCTATACTGATCCAGAAATAAACTGTGCCTTTTACTATATTTATTTATTCAAGTGGAACTCAGCCTTAACTGTACTTGAGCTAAATGTTTCATAGACCTAACCACCATGCTGCTGTTGTCAGCCCACATCCTAATTCTGACACCGTTTAAAGCTATCTCATGAATCTATGCCTTTAGCCTCAACCCCAATTCTGAACCTTAAAGATAGCTCAGAGGCTCATCATCTACTGCCAGGACCCTGAGGGCACTAATAGTCCCTAAAGGCTCTGACCACCCAACCCTGGGGCCACTGGCCCAGCCCAATGCCCTAGCCCAGGATCCCCAACAGGGCTGTCAGACCCTACCCAATGAATTCACAGAAGTTCCAGACTCCAGATCAGCCACAGCCATATCTATGTCTGTCTATGGACCATGTTGATCGATACCCCAATCCACAAAGGACTTCCCAGCGTGATTTTGATCCTGCCCAGCAACCACGGTGTTGTATCCAACCCTTACTTTCCCCATCAGGTAAGGCCAGAACCCTGAGCAGCAAACTGACTTCCCAGGTTAGCATTGCCCCTGCCTCACTGCCATGAGTTTGTCTGATCTGGACCCAGTGCTGAATCTTGCTATCAGTGCCTGGCAAAGCCCTTGCTCTGATAGTCCTATCAATTCCCTTGACTCCTGGCTCTGCATCCCTTGGGACAGTTTTTATCCGAGCTCTACCACTCTGATCAAATCCACCATCATATTAAATTCTCTTCATGCTCATTTAATTCGCTCACCTCTGCTCCAGATACCACTGTGTCTCAACAAACCATAAACATATATAAAGTCACCTTTGGTAATGTGCATTTGCTGTCCCTATGGGTCCCACTGTCATTCATCAACACAACCACCTTCTCACTGCTTACTCCGACAGCTTACACTAACTCTGATTCTAGTACTAAATATAATACAGCCTCAAACCAACAGAGGTTCTTTGTCCATAGCAGCAGCACCATTCACGTAACCTCAAATGCTTTTCAGAGACCTGTAATAAACAAGCTCTGGTTACTTTAATTTCAAACTCCAGTCCCAGATCTGATTGTGTCCCAAATTTAAACAGTACTCGATAACCCCATCCCCACACCCCACCCATCAACAACTGGATTCACCCTTCTCTTGACTGTTTTCAACTCAGCCTCCAGTTCTTTCCACACAGCTACAATGGCCTGGCAGAGTTTTGTGGATGCTTGGCTGTACTTGAGACATTTGGCCAGACTACTGATAAAGGGAAGGGGTAATGTTCACATTGCCCAGTTTATTGGATTCCTTTGAGTTATTTGCTCCTTGTGACCCATTTAATGTTTTTAATAATTTGTCCTGAAAATGATTTGATTTTTAAAAATAGAATTAGAGTGATATTGCATATAATAAGGGAAGCAGGAAAAAAAATCAGGACATTCCAATTCTTCAGCAAAAAACTTAAGGATTGATGCCTGCTAAAACTCTGCTCTGCCAGCCATGGTTCTTGTCTTGCATTCCCAGAAGCCAGAGATGGCCTATGCACCTTAAAAACTTTTAAGTGCTTGTGTGTGAATTAAAATGTGCAATTCTAAGAACACAATTTTTGAAATATATATGTTTAGCATGTAAAGGAAAGCAGATGGGAAGGAAATCATGAGTGTGTTCAGATCAAAACCACGGGAGCATCGGATGCTCTACCAGTTGCTGGAACGTTGACCTTCATAAAGCTATGACAACTCACACAAGCTGAGCTCTGCACCATGGGGCAGGGAGAGTCATAATGGCTTTGAACTGTATGTTTTCCACTTCTCCCTAATGCAGGCTACAGTTATGTCAGATGTACATAAATTGCTCAGGATGAAGAATTAGAATGAAAAAGAATATTGCATTGGGGAGAAAAAAGAGCAGTAAGAATTACAAGCATGTCTTGGCTCTGATACAGTAAAATAAATCTAATATTTAGTACAAATGTCTTATAATTTTTGCCTACTCCCCCTATCACAGACCATCTAGAAAAGCATTTTCCAACACCTCATAGAGAGGCACTACTTTAAGACTTTCACCATAAACTGGAAAATCCAACATATTTTGATAATAACAGATGGTTATGAAGTGAATATGGAGCTGTATGGCACTCCTGGGGCTTTATGGCTATTCAGAAGCCACTTGAATTATATGCTCATGGTTAATAACATCAGCAGAGCCACTCCAGTTAATTACAGCATTATAGTTACTCCATGGTTCTCTATTATACTTTAAGTTGCAGTAAGAAAAGGGCAACAATATAATCCCTCCAAAGACATTGTACTGCCCTTGTTAAAAAGACTGAAAATGCTTCATAGCTGCAGACAAAATGTAAACCCCAGTATGGAACAAGAGATACTCTTTAATGTCTCTTGAACAGAGCAGCTGAATTGACAGTAATTCCAGCCTGGCCAGATAGCAAACATTGTACTGCTTCTCATCATGGGCTAATAAAATGTGATGTTGCCTCTTGCCTAGAGAAGGGAGGGAGGAAATGGGAGGTGTAATGAGTATGCAGAAAGGACTCTCAGGAAGCTTCGAGCTGTCTCCAGTTTAATTTAGCTTTTACTCCTCATTTCATCTCATTCTCTACATTTTTGTCTCTTTTCATTTCAGTTTGAAGGAGAGGAAACATATAAACAAAGCCAAATACACTAGAATGCCTTGTTTATGAAATAATTCAGACAAAGAAATAAAAGCTATTTCACCGAGAAAATCTTAAGGATTTTTTAGAGACCTTTTTGTCAGCAAGGCTGTAAATTATTGACTTCGATTTTTCATTAAAAGGGCAAACTCTTCAAAGTAGGCTTCATTTCAGATGAAATAAACCCCATGACTAAAAATGGAATTGATAGCCCCCAAAAAGCCTGTTCTTAAGATACTTTTCCAGTCCTGTTGGCTCAATACACCTGTAGACCATGGACCAGCAGGGGTTTTCCTATTGTGTCCCTTGCCCACCTCTAAATCCCATCTTTAGACTCCAAACTCAGGAGATGGAGGATGGCAGAACCACATTATCTGTGGATCAGGGATAAGATGGGGGGGGGGGGAGGTCTGTGGCTTAATCTAGGAAGTACTATTTACATGTATATCAGTGGAATTTTTTTTTAAGCAGTATTATGAAATCTGTGCTTTACCTCAGGGTGAGCCAAGCTTCCCCTGGATACCGTGTCTCTGTGATGAGGAGCTTGTTCTTACCTGCCTTGCCACACTTACAGAGTGTGTGCAGCAAAAGCTGCAGTCTCACTCTTGCCTCTCCCTTCATATACCAAGGTGGTGCTTGAAGTGTTTTAGTTATTTCAGAAAAAAGTCTAGGGAGTAATGCCATCTTTCCATGTAGTAGCACTGGCCTTTTTGTAGCTTGAACATTGTACTTGGCTAGGTTATGGAGTCATTCCTCAGTATACTGTATAGATATTTCAGAGGCCTTGACTGAAATAGGAAAGTTCTACCTAGACATGCTAATAAAGGCAAGTCTTACTTTCAGCACCTTACCAGACTACAGGAGGTATATGTCTGATTCTTTGGATGGGAAAACCAGTGAAAAATGTGAATAATTCACAAATTCTAAAATGTCTCCTTCATCTAAATAATATTTGAGAGTGTAGCTGTATTTAAAATTGCAAATTAGTGTTATAGATGACTTCCAATTTATTAAAATGTATACATTAATAAAACTGATGATGAAAAACTCTGGATCATAAAATCTAGCATATGTTGAAGCTGGCATCTTAATTCTAGCTCTAGTACCAGCTGTGGAATCTATGCCTTTGAAGTACTCACAGCTGGGGCTGAAGCTCCTCTCTGCCGACAAAGAAACACTGTCTTAAAACACTGCCTTTAAGTTTGCTGTAGCTTAGTTGGAACTTGACTTGAAGAGTTGTTTCTCAATGCAGAGAGACATCTCTGTATCTATTTAAGAGGCAGGTGATACCACATCTTCAGTCTCAGATGTAGTTAAAACCCACTCCCACAGCAAAAGTAAGCCACCAGCATTAAAACACAGGTTGAAATTCAGTTTATACCTATGTTACACTTAGGCACAAAGACCCTGCCTTAAATCTGAGCTCCTTTCCCATGCAAAATGTCATTTAATCAATTGCAATATTTCTAATGTACCTATAGCCCTCCTATTTGAATACCTATGCCTGCAGCTCAGCAGGATTTTTTCCAGAACAAGTAGAAAATAAGATGTCTGGGTTCAAGCTCCTTGGTTTAGCACAGCAGGGCATTCTCTGCTGAGCTGCCCCTACCTGCGTGCACTTCAAAGGAGCAGTCGCAGCAGGGGCTGTGGCTGAAACCAAAAGCAGTGGTTTGATCTAGCATGGGAGATTTCACCAGTCTTCAGCCTCGAGGGCAACTTCTTCATTTAAAAAGTGTATTTTAAAGTGATATATTGCATGGCTGTTATTAGACCTTGAAGAGAGTAATCGCAGCTGCGTGTTCCTTCCCTCTGGTCAGCTTTGTGAGAAAATGAAATGAAAAAACAGAAAGGAGGATGAGTGCACTGCTCCAGAAACTCTGTGTTAACCCCATTTCTGCACTGCACTTGAAGAGCGAGAGTACGTGGAAGGGTGAACCACAAAGGTTGTTTGTGCTCTTTGATGTTATTTTGTGATGTAGAAAGAGAGTTCCATTTGAGATATTATTTTCATTTGTGGTCTTGGTTAAAAATATCAGGAATAATGGGTTATGGCTTTGCTCTTTGTACCAGATGACTGACTGCAGCAAGGTTTTAAGAGATTTTGGGAATATCTTTTGCTTGAGCATGAAAGAGAATGTTGACTGTAACATAGTTTAAGACCATGGATTTTAGGCTGTTATTTGAATAGATTTCCATGTTAGGGGGAATAAATGGCTTTATTTTTCTTTTGATAGGAGAGAAAACGTGCATCTCTTATTTTGTATTGTTTTACTGACTAGAACTGTGATATGATAAATGCTAAGTGTACATACAGGATTTTTTCAGAAAAGTTATACTGGTCAGGTCCACAGACATGTGTTTTGCTGCCAGCTGAAGGAATGACAGTAGTTCATTCAGTGATTAATGAATTTCTGTATTTACAGAATGGGTGTCATGGTCTAAATTAACACATGACCATTCTTTTGGATTTTATAAAGCATTCAAAATTATAGACCCACACTGGGTGAGTCCTGCCACTGATCAGTCATGGAATCATAGAATGTCCTATGCTGGAAGGGACCCACAAAGATCACAGTTTGAAAAACAAGGGTAAGCTTGGATGGAGAGCTGTCTATCTGTGCATTTGACACCTATAAAAGCTATAACAAAGTATATATAAACCTGTCAGGACCTCAGAAATGGTTCTTAATTTTCTAATTAGTATTTGCCTCTTCTTGTTTGTAGGTCCAGGACCCCATGAAAGTCTAACTTAAAAATGAAGTGCGTTTTTGTGATAGCTCAGAAAATGGGTATTAGTGAAGTCTTCTCATTTACCTAAACCTGAGCACTCCCTTCTGAAGAAGAAAAAAATCTGCAAGTGCAGCATAGGTATTATTTTTCAGACAGAATGACTTGATATTGGGTATTATACACAAAGCTTTTCTTTTGCTGGAAAGAGCTGTCTGGAATTACCTGCCAGAATACAATTTTGTACTATGTTATTATGTCAGTGCTCCTACACACACACAAATTTGACTTCATGCATAAAACCTGCCTCCATGTCTTTAATTTAGTTACTAGAGGGACTTCAGTCAAAGTGAATCTGCTAGAGAGTTTTGAACTGAGAGCCTTTCCTGCTCAGGGAGGTAAATCCTCCAAGGTTGCTTTCATTGAGCAGTGAGCTGCTGTTGGTATGCTACTCTCAGTAGTAAGCTGACTAGTTTAAGCTGAGTTAGCTGTTTCTTTATAGGTCATGGTAGCTGTAGGATGTTTCTGCAGTGACATTTTCTTGATGTCTGGGGTGCCTAAAAATAACCACAAGAGAAAATGAAGTAGAAGCTGAGCTTTTCTACAGAAAAAAACCTGTATAATTCCCATTGGGATGGTAGGCAGAAGCTGCAGGTCCCCTGCTCTCTGTGTAAATGTGAGGTGATCCTGACTGATGGATCCAAGTCTGAACAAAAGTGTGCCATACCTTGAAAGAATCTAACCCCACCCCCTCCCCAAATTATGACCTCTTGCTGCTGCCAAAAATAACATTTTCTCAAGTGTGACTTCTGTTGTAGCCTCTGTGACATGCAAAACCTGCAGGTTCTGCAAACTTTCAAACAGGAGATTACATGGCCTCCTTTATGTTCCCTGAATTTGAGTTCTTTCCTGAAGCCAACATATGAAAAAAGTAAAATGTGATTGTGCCCCTGGATGAAAACTACAAATTAGCAAAATTCAATACTTGAAGCAAAATTACTGTTCCCCGAACTGCACAGTCCCTACACCAGTCACAGGGTGCATTGCTCCATCCAGCCCCACTCTGGGAATGTAAGGGACATTAAAGTAAGTACAGGATGTGATAACATCCCTTCTAACATGATGTTAGAAGAACGGGAAAAGAATAGGGAAAAGGAGCTACAGCATAATAGAATGTCCATATACATGCATGATTCATCCTCATAGACAAGATGAATGTGAGTTAGACACGTGGTCAGTAAAGAGCGTTGAAAACTGGCTGAATATCCAGGCCTGAAGGGTTGTGATCAGTGGCACAAATTCCAGCTGGACGCCAGTCACTAGTGGTGTACCACAGGGGTTGATACTGGGGCCAATAGTGTTTAATATCTTAGTTAGTGACCCATATGACAGAGTGCAGCCCCAGCAAGCTTTCAGGAGGTGGAAAACTGGGAGGAGTTGTTGATACAGCAGTCAGTTGTACTGTCATTCAGAGGGACCTCAACAGGGTGGAGAAATGGGCAGAGAGGGAACTCACAAAGCTCAAGAAAGGGAAATGCAGACTCCTGCATGTGGGAAGAAACAGCTCCATTCACCAATCTGTGCTGAGCCTAGAAACCAGCTTGGCAGAGAAGGATCCAGGGGTCCTGGTGGACACCAAGCTGAGCATGAGGCAGCAAAGAAGGCCAGATGCATCCTCAGTATTGCCAGCAAGGCTGAGGATGGTGACTCTGCACCAGTGAAGCCCCATCTTGAGTACGGAACTTGGGGCTAACCAGCAAAAGAAAGAGATGGACTTGCTGGAGTGAGTCCAGTAAAGACCATGAAGATGATTAAAGGGCCGTAGTATCTTTCATGCCGAGAGAGCCTGAGAGACCTGGTACTGTTCCCTCTGGAAAAGGGAAGGCTTGAGGGGGATCTTATCAGTGTTCATAAATACCTGACAGGAAGGAGTAAAGAACCAAGCCTTTCTCAGTAGTGTGCAGGGACAGAACAAGAGGCAATGGACACAAAAATACATGAAATTCTGTTTAAATGCAAGAAAAAACTTCCTTGCTCTGAGGGTGGTCAAACACCGGCACAGTTTTCTCAGAGTCTCTATCCATGAAGATATTCAGAACTCAACTGGACACAACCTGTTCTAGATGATCCTGCTTGAGCAGGGAGGCTGGACGAGGTAACGTTCAGAGATACTTTCCACCCTCAACCATTCTATGATTTGTTCACTTACATATTGCATCAAATTAAAGCTTTCCAACTGCCAAAAATACCTTTTCATATTAGTAATCAGAGGATCTGTTAAAAGAATTAGATTGTATTTAAAGGAAGGCCCTGTGTGGTGGCTCCCATCATTTGGGAGCCCTGAAGGAGACATGGAAAAACCTATGGGGAAGAGGCAATGTGGAAAGACAGTCAAAGGGTAGAACAGGAGAAATATAAAGGAGAAAGAAGGTAAAGCTTTAAAGTCTGAGACACAAGGATCTAAAACAAAAGACTGATTTGGGGAGTTATTTCCCTTTGTCAATTTCAGTAATTGCTCTCAGTTACTTAAGACATGTTTTGAAATAAAACACACATTCCTGGCAGCATATGAATTGCTCTGTTCCTTATAACTGAATTGGTTTGCAGCAAAGGGAATACATTTCAATGCTGTATATTTCCTTTCTGTGTGTGCTGTTGAATCCTGATGCAACACATACACTCCCAGGCAGCTGGTATGAGTCAATGTGCTTTAGAGGTTTGCTACACAGAAGACGGTGGGGATGGCTAAGTGCAGCAAATGGACAGTAATTTTGTGATGCTACCCAGAAGCAAAGCCACCCTAAAATGAAGATAAAGGGATTACGTGGATGGTACAATGTTGCAACAGCAGTGTAAGTGGTGTGAGGTAACCTCAGCAGAAGTTCAGGTACTCATTACGGGTAAAAGGCAAGATGCCTCATAGTAGAAGAAAGGTGGGTCACCTTGTTAGACAAGTAGGTTTCCTTTGGGGAAAATATCTCAACAGAAAACACAGAAGTTCCTTTCAGTCTTTGCCTTTCAGTTCTCTCTTCATATTTTTGCAAGAAGCAGACATAAATTTGGAGAAGTATGCAAGAGAAAAAAAACACATGAAGAAAGTGAAAAGTTACTGAATCTATCCCCCAGATGAGTTGTTCACTTTGAATGCTTACACAAGAGAAGTATTTTTAGGGATAATGTGACACAATAATAACTTTAAATTCCATTTATTACCCATGGAAAAAATCCATTGGCTCCAGATTATTTAAAACATATTCTCAGAGCTGTCCACTAATATATGACTCTGGCACTGCTTTGAAAAACTTTGTGTTCAAAGGCCCCAGTTGTAAAGAAACACAGGAGGCAGTGTTTCACAGTGAAGGACATCTGAGTGGGATTTGGAAAGCTTGCAGTCCTTATTAGGATGTGCTACTGAACCCCTATATGACCTTGGGTTTAGCCATGCATTCAACGTATTTTAGCTGGCTTCAAAATCAAGCCTCAGCTTTGTTGCCCTACTAGAGGTTCCTACAAGCTGACTCTAGAGTGCTTCATCTGTTTTTCCCAGGTATCAGAAGATCCTTAGTTGCTCACGTGTAATTTGTGACTTCACGTCCTCCCACAGAACCCCTCAGCACTGGCATGATTTGCATGGGGCTGATGGCTCTTTAACCTTCTTTAAAAACCTGAAATGCCCTCCTAAAAAGTCAGATCAGGTTTATATACTGAGTATTTAAAGGTTTATATTTGGTTTATATAGAGGCAAGTGTAGTGGAATTAAAGTCACCCTTCAGAAATCATCCTGGACGGGTGATTTGAGAACTAGGAGATAAAGTAGGACATGGCAGTTTCAGAAAGGACAAAAGTAAAAGGCAGTAACAGATTAGAAGATGTGGAAAGACTGTGAAACTGCCATTTAACCTTTTAGCATGAGTGAAGCATAAAATTAACATCAATAATTGGATGCAAAAACAACTAACTACTGAGTGCTAAAGAGGCTGGCAAACATTCAGGTAAGTACTTACTCCTTGCTCATGATTCCTGAGTCAGGGAAATGCATATCTTCAAACGAGTCTGTGATGAAAAAGTAAATATACTGTTTATTTAGAGACTTAAATCTAGATGTATTCATTTTCAGTACTTTTTCATCTTTATTTTTTTCTTCAGAATAATTTTTGCTAAACTAGAAAAGAGCTTATCTTGAATTATCCTCTATTCTAAGGAGAAAATGCATCAATTTTGGCAGGTGTTAATCTGTTTGAAGATGTGACAATTACTATGAGCAGCACCAGAAAGTGTTTAGCATGATCACGTTTTTAAAAGTGGCCTTAATGATATCTCCATTTGTACATGGACAAATTTTCATTTATTGCACACTTTCTACCATTACTATCTGTGCAATCAGTAATGAAATTTGTACGTACAGATCTGTGTTTATATGAGAATTTGGGAAGTGAAATTTAAATTTTAAAAACCAAGCATGAATTTAGAAAAGTATCTCTGAAAACAAATCTAAACATGATGGGTCTGTGAAACCCCTTGGTCACAAAAGAGGGAATTAAAATATGTGTGTATACACACACACACACATACACACACACAAACTTTTCAAAAGTTTGGTTTTACCATTGTGTTGAAGAAATCTAGAATTCTAAAACCTGTTTCAGAGTTGTCAGCTCTTGTATTGCCACGACTTTTAAGCTGATGACTCAATCAATTTTCCAATTGTCTGCTTTTCTCTGCCTGATATTTCCTAATATCAGTAGTCACATAATTTAGACATAAAAATGGAATTTATAACTTTTCCATTTACTCTGTCTTTATCACTGTCCACTGCCATTACTTTCTCTTGGCTTAATACCTGCAGTGAGAGTAAAAAACAGTCTTATTGTCTGCTCTTCTAATGTGCAGCAACTTGTCAAATGGCAGGGACTTGCAACTGTATGTACACCAACTGTTTCTGAGCTTTCTCTTATCCTCACACTATTTTACATTTTCTTTTTGAATTGACCATAAATTCATGGACAAAAAATCTTTAGTTTTCTATTTACCCATGAGTGTGCACATTCAGTTTAGTTTAATATACCTTGACCCAATTTTAGCTATTGCTGAATGGTATTGGTAGTGAACCAAACTGGTTTATTTTTCTACAGTTGATTTTCTTCTGCTGTTATTCTGTACAGATTGCATTTACTCTGTGTTTGTGGTATTCTTGGTAGATTTCTAGAGCAGGTTGCTCTTTCTCTGAAATCACAATACTGGGTTTGTGAGAGGGGAAATTGCCAATGATGGCTTGTGAATTACAGTACGTAGTGTTGGTAGAAGCAGATGGACA
The DNA here is from genome assembly GCA_013397865.1 of Struthidea cinerea. NCBI lineage: Eukaryota > Metazoa > Chordata > Aves > Passeriformes > Corcoracidae > Struthidea > Struthidea cinerea. The sequence goes on from VZTI01004282.1 coordinate 214,338, forward strand.
TCTGAGAAAAAGAGTCCCTTAGTTACTTTTTAAAATTAAGAGAGGATTAATATTTTGGAAGGTGTGCAAGAAACAGCACTTTTCTCTAAACAGCTTCTTTTTAAAATGTTCACCAAAGAGTGCTGGCTTCTCTTATCACATACTACAAGAATAAAAGCTATTTTTCCTGCCTTAAATATTGAACGTTATGCTTCAATCATCTGAAAAGTCCTTAATATTCTGAAGAAAGCTGCCTGAAAATTGGCTATCAAAGGTGAGATGCCTTATGACGCAGTTTGGCCAACATTTTCTTTGGATCTTTGCACTTGTTAAACTTATTTCAAAGTATTCAAAGATGGCATGAGCCAAATTGTAAACTTGCAATAACTCACAGTATTGCAAATGAGTGAGTTGTTATGAATTTAATAATTACATAGTTATGTAATAATCTCCTTTTTGGAAAATTTATAGGCATTTTGATGTAGATTGGATCTTAAAATACAAGGTCTAAGTTAGAGGGGGAACAAAAGAGAAAACTCACATAAAAAACCCCCTATTTTTTTAAAGTTTGATTTGAGAGTATTAAAAGACTGAAGTCGTCAGTAGTGGGGATGTAAAATGCAATAGGGAGGACACTTTGGATACATTAGCAGATTCAACTGAGAACCCGATCCAGCAGAATCACAGAAATACTTACTTATTTCTTGTAACTTAACCTAGCTGGAAATCACTCAGAGTGCAGAATTAACACTATACTAAGTTCCTCATCACAGGTGTTGTGATAAGCCACTTTTCTTGCAGTTTACACCTACTGAATTTGGGTGGCTCCCTTTAATGTGGGCGTGGGCGCCTTTGGAAATAAAATCCTTGGAATAAATACAACTAGTAAAATTACCAACCATGTCTGTTATTGATTAAGAAAAGGGTTTGCAATCATTTAGACTAGCAAACTTGGCCCAGACTGTAAATGTAGATGTTCCATGGAGGAAAGGAGGAGTAAGTGACAAAAAATCATAACTGTGTGTGTGTGCTTTTCATCAGCAACACAAAATCTTTTGCAGACAACAAAAATGCTGGGTCTTCATGATGTGCTTTGCACTGCCATTCTCCCTCTGCCCATCAAACACAGGAACACAGGAACATGCAGCACATTGTGCAGGAGTCAAGGAGATTGGCTGTTTCTTTTGGCTAAACCCCTGTGGTAGAGAGGCCCCTTGCCAAGCAAACTGAAGCAGGGCACATGCCAATCATGCCCCTGTCCTTAAAAGACCATCTTAGTCAAAATAACAACAAAAAAAATATTCCAGTCTCCAATAAACTAGGCTCAGAAGGGGTGCTTCTATGCAACTTAAAAAAGCAAGAAAAATAAAAGGCCCCAAGCCACCAAGAGTTTGTAAAAAGCATAACTAAGGGTAATGAGAAAATGAGAATTAGCTTTTATGTGCTGCCTAAAAAAATGACTAGTCAACATGTGAAGCACGGTTAAAAATCCAACCAAGTACTATTTGCCAAGAACAATAAAAAATGATCAAAACCTTTCAATTATTGTTAGTTAAATGAAATTTCAAAATGAAAGTTGGGGAAAAGTGAAGATGTGTAGCTTTGCTTTTGGTTCAGCTCCGTTGCACAAAAGGCAGCAGATTTCCTGGGGCTTTTACTTTCAGAAGAAGGATGTGCAATGCAAACAAATTTCAGGCCCCTGCAGGAAATTTCATGAGTTGTTTGTCCAAACATCAGACTGGAGCAAATCAGAGGAACCTGCATTATCCTTGGGGTGACCCAGTATATTAAAATGCTAAGCATTTTAAAATGCTTCATTTTATAACCAAGAAGGTCCCTGTTTGTTCATTTGTATAGTTAGTGCAAGTTTGTTCTATTAATAACTTGCTAGACAGTACATCCTAGTTAGTGCTTTAAGGTTTTTTTTGCCATTGTTATTTGACTAAGAAAAAATATACAAGTTCTTCAGGAAATTTAAATTTTCTGAAAAAATCCCGAACAAACCCCAACCCAACAGGAAATAACCAAAACAAAACCTACATGAAGTTGTTGCAGAAAAAAAAAGACATTTTCTTACAATCAAGTGTGAGTTAACAAACAAGTGATTTGCTTCTGAAAATGGGACATACACTTCTAAAATCATTTAGACACCTTTGAAAACTGGATTTGAAAATCCTACTGACAGCATACCCAGATTCCTTGTCAAGTACTACTGAAGGAAGAACAGAAGAGTTTGGTTTTCAGTTCTGCAAATAATTAACTCAACCTATAAATAGCTAAAAATGTCTGCCAGGAGCCAGATCTTCATACAGAGACTGTGGCACTACAGAGGCATCGTGTAAACTTTTCACTGGTTATCCTTGCTTGTTTGGCCGTCTGTATTCTCACATTAAAGTTTAATGAAACGCGTAGAAGTTGCCATAAACACTACTATATTTCTGGTTCAGAAAATCAGTTGTGAGATTACAGTTAAGGTGTGGGAATTCTTGGGAATTCTTGGGAAGCTTAATTTTTATGCTACTCAATCTCCTTTTGACGCGCTTTATAGCACCAGGCCAATTGTATTTGGTACAATAGGGAACAGTGGTAGAAAGGGAAACAGTCATTTCACCAGCAAGGGAAAAGCAGTTGTCAAAAGGCGTTGTCAAAAACTTTTTCAGACTGTCTTTACAGCAACAACAAACAGTTACTTGTAGGAGGAAGTACTTATTTATCTGATTTAAATGAATACAATCTGGTTTCACTAATTTGTTTCTGGCAATAATTAGAATGTCGCTCAATTTGTTTTAATAGCACATTAACTTGATTCCCAGTCTTGCCAGAAATGCAACCAGAAGCTTCACAGTAACAAAATATATCTCTAATAGGAGCTGCCAAAGCTCACTGTAAAGACAGTTATTTAGGAAACTATTTGCATCAGTTTATTAAGTGTAACTTTGTAATGCAGTTCTAATACATAACTTTTACCCAGAAATGTAATTAGCAATGCAGAAAAAACATGCAGTGGAATTAGGCAAAAAAAGTACAGTTGCTTTATAGGGACTCTATAGATTTTCTTAATAGAGAAGAAAACAGTTAAACAAGGAAGGCACAAGGTTTTGCTCTATGCCACCACCCAAGTCTATTTCTAGGACTCTCAACCCACGAAATTCAAGGTTTCAAGACATAGTATGCATCTGCTGGAGCAAAAACAGACTGTGGAACACAAGTCCCCTTGGATAAAACTCTTCAGCAGAAGCCTTTTAAAAGCAGAAGAGCATAGGAAGGATCAAGGGCAACTCACAGAGGTCTTCCTTCACTGTGTGTGGTTTGCAGCCAGCACAATGCCCAGGTGGTTTCCCCTGTAAAGCAACTTTTCTAGCCTTGCTAAGTGCTCCACAAAAACAAAGCTGTCTGAAGATCAGAGGCACTGGTAGGTTGAAATGGTGCAAGTGGACAAATATTCTGCGGGGTTTTGGTGAGTTTCCTGTGGATGGCCACAGCAGTTTGGGCACCAATCAGCTCTGTGAGGCTGGTAGATATTCAGCCTTTCTGCTCTAAGAAAGTGCACTTCCTCAGAGTGCAATAAGACAGACAAGATGCTCTCTCATTCCCACCTACCGTAACCCATATTCAGCACCTCTGTCTCTGTGGCAATAGTAATTTCAAATGTTAACACAGAGAAAAATTTTTTGTTTTGATAGGCTGCTGCTTAATTTTAATGGGGAAAAATATATCTCCTGATTTTAAATTTTCTCGTCTTTTAAAGCTTTTCAAAGAGCTTACACATTATTTAAAGGTATGTTTAACTATTTTCATTATCTATTTCTCAGAAAAAAATCAATAATTTGGGAACAATGTGCTTATTCTTACACCATGGTTTCAAGGGATTTAAGTAAATCTTTGTGCCTATATGTAGGACTACTGTGGAGAACATGAATGTTTTTCCTTGTATTTTAAAACATAAGACTTATATGTAAATAGAAATTATATATGAGGTTTCTAAAAAGATAACTTTAATAAATATCTTTTTTCTACTAAAATAGCATTTTAAAAAAAATGTCAGTGTCGCTGTGGGAGAAAACTGTATATCCTGAAAACATCAGTCCACAGTATACAGGAATGGTGTCCCAGCACAAGACCATTGGCAGCATTTTAGAGAGCCCAGAAACTAGCATGAATGGGGCACTAACAATATTGCCCCAATAAATCTTTTTAATAGAATTTCCAAAACAAATACGTCTGCTGTAAGCTTATCCCCCCTCCAAAAGCTTTTCTGCAGGCTTGTTGTGTTTCTCAGGAAAAAAAGGGTATTTTATCTGACAATTGCTTTCCATGCAGGAAATCAGTCAAAAATGGAATAGGTATTTCCAATTCTTGATCAGATCAGCCTATGACCCACAAACCAATTGATACTTTTTCTGTGTTTGGAAAGCATGCTGTATTTTAATTTGGGATTTTTATTGCAAACATTTGAAGCCATAACATTGACAGTACTCTGTGCATAAATATTATAATTAATATGTTGCATGAAAACATGTTACATAATGGCAGATGAACACATTTCTGATTTTTGTCTGTAAAACTGCAGAATGCCAGTTTAGCATAAAACGGACTCAGCCTGAGTCCCACTGTTCTCATGAATTGTTGTTTTAGAGAACAAAGATGCACGCTATGGCTTTCTTTGTAGAACACCCCTGAAAATTCAGTTTTCTCCTCTTTTTTATTGCTGTGTTATGGGCAGTCCTTGCCATCCTGCTGAGGAGGAGTAACTTCAGGAATTCTTAGGAAGAGTTTTGATGGACTGATGATACTAGTATTGTCTATTGCAGGATGGACCTTTGTGGTGTATATTGCAGAAGTGCCTCCACAGCAGCTCACCATCTCTTGCTTTCTGTTCAGGGTTTCATCTGACTGAAGCCATAATAACGTGACTTTTGGTTTTGTTCCAGAAGTCTGTTCTTGCTCATATTTTACAGAACAAAAAGTTCTGGAGCTGTGAGGCAGTTTCTGAGGGACAGTGTTTTTGTGCTATGTTTATGACTCTATGACTACGGTATTCTTTTGCTGAGACTTACTTGCTTTGATAAAAAGTTGTTGATAAAATAATTTCAGTTTATCTACATCTACTTGAAAACTCTGTTACCACTGGGACCCAGTGGTAGTTCAACTGAAGAAAAAGTGTGTGTGGGGGGGGAATCAGCCATTTTGAAACAATTTGTTTTGAAATTTTTGAAATTTTTGAAATTTTTGAAATTAAACATTTGTTAGACTAAGTTCAGAAAGTTCAAAAATGTACCATTTATAAAAGAACTCTTTGATTCCAAGGGAACAAACCTTCCTTAATGACTTTGTGGATCATCCTAAATGTTTGTGACAAATATGTGTCTTTTTTATGGCTGGACAATGAGGTACATGCTACTGCTGTGGAGTGACCAGCCTCACAATTTCTTTGTGTAACCACCATTCCAGCAACAGACATTGACAAAAGCTGAAACCTGTAAGCACTGACATCCTATTTCAATGGGGCAAATTTGAAAAACCTTACTTCCCTAGAAAATTTCTCAGTGTCTCAAAATAGTTAGATTTAAATTCCCTCAAAGTCTCTTTTCTTCAGAAAAAGTTGTTTTAGCTTTATAATTAACATCAATAGTACTTTGCCTTTAGTAAGTGGTACATTACTGCTCTAATACCCAAGCTGTTCACTGTGCGAAAACGTCTCATTTACAGAGGAGGGACTCTAATGGCCGTGTCTTTGTGTCTCTGAAAGTGCAGTATCCCAGGACAGATGTAAACACAGCATGGTTCACCTCCTGCAAGCTTTCCATCTGCATGGCTGCCTTGGTAGAGCTGCAGGCTGCCTGTGGGACAGGCTTAGTGCACATGAGCACGCTGGGCAGCCTTGGACCTGCAAGTTCTCTTGTACTGGGGAGGAGGCTTCCTGTCCCAGGCAAAGCCACTCTTGCAGGCCTCCCATATTGAAGAGCTGAGGCTTAATAGGGCTAGTAGGAGTGCCCTTTCATGAATTAAATAGACAAAGAGAATTTTTCTCTATGAGGCAGCGAGAAGAAAGGGTTGTAGTTTGCCTTTTCTGGTTTGGAGAATATTGACTTTTCTGTGTTGCAGGACATTCTCTTTTCTGTTTAGTCCCTTTTCTTCTTGGATGAAGAATTAAATGCCCTACATTCACATCTCCAATTTACTTCAATTAATTTTTACATCTTCTATTCTTCTTTTTTGTCAATTATTTTGTCAGTCATGACAGCATGGGAATATCCCTTACATTTTTAAATACTACAGGTAGCCACCAGCACAGGATGAAATGCCAGAATCACCAAATTTGTTTTCTAACAATACAGTTATGATGGGAAAGTAAACACAGAAAGACAGCTTTTACAACACAATTTGAATGATGAATAAACTCAGCTTTGAGATAAACAGAATAAAAACTTTTTTCTTTTCCAATTTCAGTGAAAGGCTATAAAAATGGTTAAGAGTATGAGTGCTCAGCCGGAGCCTTCTGTCTTACCTGGGTTCATCCAAGGCCTGTGCTGGGGAAAGGAATTAGTAAGTGGCAGGGCAAGACCTATTATTTATACACTGTTTATGCTTGCACCCTACAGATGACATCCTGTTGGACAGGCATTGTCCTTGTGTTTTGGACAATGAAAAAAACCCACAACATTTGCCCATCCTTTTTTCCCTGAGTTATGTTTTGATTATGGATAGCTTTATGGATAAATCCTATTCATAATGGAATTTCTAGTATATGTGGAACATGTGTATTCTGCATCTCTTCCCTGAAGCAATAATAAGGTGCTTGTAGCATTACAGAATTTTAATTAAACCTTTCTAGGAAGGTTATTTTTCAATCGCTTATAGACTGTTCTCGCCATTCTCTTGCCTGTAATACTGCTTTGAAAAGCAAAGTATGCCCCCCTATTTACAAGGCATTTTGCTGACTTCTGAATTTTCTTTTTATACATTCCTCAGTGTCACTTACAAGGCCAAATCCTCCTGTAAGTAAAGCTAATATAAATAAGGCTGGTGTTTCCGATGGGGAAGCTCTGTGTACAATGTGCCTCTGCAATTTTTTGAATGGAGATCATGTCCATATTAAAACTTCTGTGTGTTATCAAGGTCACAGACTCTACAGTAATAGATCAACTCTGTCAATATAAATGAGGTTAGAATAATCCAAATGTATTCTTCTTCAAAGCTAAATTAAAAGATCATCATTCCAGGGAAGCCTTATGGGAGCCTTTGCTTAATTACTGATCAGGTGAGGTTGCAGTACAGTATTATTTTTCTTGGCAAAATGAATTTTGCTATTTTTAGACCAGGACATTATACTTTGATTAAATTTATCAATATTTTTGGTCTCCTTTCCATTTCAGTCATCCCCTTTTCTCCAAGTTGATTAGAAATGTGATATTTGCATATAGCAAAAACGTCTGTCTGTGAGGTACAAAAATTTACTGAAACAAATGATAGAGGTTTTGACTGGTAATAAATCAAGTTTTCATTGATATTATGCTGATTATGCTCATTTGCATGGGTTTTGTTTTATTTTACTTTGTTTTTCCAGAGACACAGGCTTTGAAATCTGCATACTGTACTGTGGAGAAGCGTGACTTAAATCAGATGAAAGTTTTAGCACTGTTTAAGAAATAAAAACCTATCAGGCCTGCTGAACAATGAAAATAATAGCTATTAATATTTTATTCCAATTCAGCTTCCTATAGAATATACTAATTAAAACAGCACAAATCATGATGAGCTTAGCTGCTTTCAGATAGGTAGCTTTTTGTACTCAACTTGTGAGGTTAAATAGCAGAGTTATCAAATATGGGTTTGGGTAAAAGTTGCTGACATCATGCATTTGCAGAAGAAGAGTGTTCTGGTTAGTTTGTGTAAATCGCAAGAATATCTCTACTCAAGTTTGAGGTTGGGGAAAAGTTCAATGGTACATTTCAAGCAAACCCAAATACACCTTTGTGAAATATTGTGAAATTCCCCAACAACATGAGGATGCTTTCGGAGCAGAATTCACCCTATCACAGGGCTACCTGGTGTTAATGTGGGATTGTCAAAAGGATCAGCAAAGCACAACTGATTCCTCTGCCTCAAAAAATACCCAAACCCCTGCTTTATTTTGGCCTCTTCCAATTCAGCTGATATGACGAGATAACATTCAGTGTCTTATGTCCAACTGGTACATGAAGGAGCAAGTGAGCTGTTGATGCAGTTGCTTTCCTGTCTCTTTTCTTTAATTTATGTTTCAGAATCACATTATCACTCCCCAGACATTACATGTCATATTGTGTCCTTTTGATTTTCATAGAATAGAGTCAACTTGGACTCCAAATTCCACAGACGAGAAGCATGATTTCTTTTTAATTTTTTGTTCGTTTCTTGTTGTTGTTGTTTTGCTTCTTATGCCAGCTCTGAAATTTTTTCATTTGGAGGGTTTTCAAGCAGTTAAAATTAGCCCATGCGTATGTTGTGTACCTCAGAATCAAGGACTGAAGACATAAATACAATATTTCACCAATATAGCACTGATTTAACACTGTCTATCATGGATGCCCAGCTCTCATCCTGCATTAACCTGTGCAGAACTGCAGAGCTTGAGGGGGATGTGCATGCAAGTCCTGGTCTCCCTGGGGCTCAGAAATAAAAGACATGACTGATACTAATCCAATTCAATGAGTTCAAACTCAGGAAGATTCTCCCATCTTATTCTTCCTTTCAAACCATGATCACAAGCCAAGGAATTTCTTCCAAAAGATGAATTAATTCTGTTCTGGAGAAATGTATCTAATCTCACTTTACAGGTTCAAGGTGTTAGTAAAGCTAAGTTGTTGAAGTACTTAATCTGTGTCATTTCTCTGAAATTTCATCTTTTGTGAAATTTCAGCTACTTTGAAGTTGAGTTGCCTAATTTCCATTTCTAGTCATTGGATCTTGTTATGTCATTGTCAGCAAGGTTCAAAGGCCTCCCACTACTTCATGTATTCATGATCAAGCACTTATTTTACAAGTTGAGCTCTTTAAGAGTCATATAATGGGGTTTATTTTGCCTATCCCTTAGTTCATTATTTTGGCCCTCCTTTGAACTGCCTTTGCATTTTCACATCCTTCATCTGTGGACAACAGAGAAGTTACAACATTGCTTGCACTGGTCTTACTAACACTGTATGTGGGTCCACAGCTGTTCATTGACAGATCCTCTAATTAGCCTGTCACTGTTGGCAGAGTCTATTATGTACAGTTAGTGCTACATAGAATCATTTCCATGTTAACTTTTCTATAATGTTCCTATAATATGCAGAGGAAATGTCCCTCTAGGGCTCTAGCTCTATACAATGTACTCATTATTTTGCAAGCAAATCTACAGGTGAACTCTGTATATTTATTATTTCTCTACATTTGCTTTACTAATATTTGCATTATATATTTAATATGTTAAAGTGTATCTCTAATCTCTAAATGATTTTAATCTCCAGTATATAATTCTGTCCTGTATACTACAGAAAAGGTCACTTTTCTAACATGGGAGTACAAAAGCTAAAAACACCTAGCATCATATTAAATGAGATCAAAAGTGTTTAGCAAACCAAATGAGAACTACTTTTTCAGGGTAAACCAGAAAAGGAAGTGTTTCAATGTCTTTTTATGTTGAGGTCACATGTGTGGTTTCAGCTTTTTATTTTGTTATTCATATTCCTTTTATACATTTAGTCCTTCAAGGCACTTCTGGGCAGTTTCTAAAGCAGTTTTTCTCTTGGCACATGCTTCTCATTGTATACATGGGCCATCCTGCTGACTAGGTGTAATCCATTAGCATCCTCCAACAAAAGCCAACCCTTCACAAATAACCAGCAACTTCTGAACCTCACGAGGTGACTGAAGAGAAAAATTTATTGAAAATGTTTTCTAGGACTTCGATGCTTTGAATTGAATGATTGTGTCCACAAGTTGTTTTTATGAATGTGTGTCAGGAGCACACACCAATGAGCAGTACTGTACTTTACCAGTACATACATAAAGCTTAAATGCAGATGGTTACTTCAAAAAGCACATAGAATGATTCCTAAAAGTGCCTGTAATGAAAGAGTAATAGAAAAGAGAAGGTGTTTTAAGAGACATGGTTTTATGAAGAATTCTGTGAAGCAGTCTGCAGAGTGAGAACTGACTCACAGCCATGAACAGTATTGCTGGAGGAAGGCTGATCACAGGCTACCTTCCAGTTAATACTCTGCGCCACTACTGCTATGTTTATGCAAGGGACTGATTTGGATAATACCATCTTTTTTCAGTATATTTTTTCCAACCTGTGATTCTGGGCACTCAAATAATCATTTTTATAAGTGGCTGGAAATTTTAAAACAACAGATACATTTGTTTCACATAATGTAATATATTTTTTTGGGATTCTCAACTGGAACCTAGTTCAAAGCATACTGAAGTCACCAAAAAGTAAACTTCTTAGCTGTGTGCCACAATAAGGCATCACGGTGTTAAGTACTTCGAGAAAAACAACATCTTATGGACAAATAGATAGACTGTGATTCCCAGTTTCTTAGAGGTTATTGCTTGTGATTATTAATTTATGGTATGACTATGTTTTCTATTATGAAAAGAAGCATAGAAAACCCTCACATTTCTTATTCATTTTTACATGTTAATTCTTCTATCTTTAAAAATCCCTATCTACAACTCCCTAAATAATCACTAAGGGTACATTACATAAGGAAAATAAAACAAGAAGTAATGTTTATCTTGTCTTCAAGAGAAATACTTTTATTGATATTCAGATAAGCTTTTGTTCTTAAAAAGTATTATTTATATTTGTCTAGACCTTTCTTCCTCATTCTGGCTTACAGGGACTATGCCAACTTAGATTTGGCTTGTACACTGCATATAAACAAACTATTACACAACTGAGACTGGCAGAAATATTTGTCCCATTTTATTCTGATTTTATATATTTGTTTCCAAACATTCTGTTATGATGATTGAAATGCATGATTCTCATGGGTGAGACTTGCAATACACTATATTTGTCTCTAACAGGCCATAGCCCCCACATCATATGGTTATGTGACATTCAGCTTTCCTTTAAATGGGAATTATGTTTCTAACCCTCAGAGGAAAAGCTTGAATATATAAAGCCTATACTTAAAAAAAAAAATATTCAAACACTCCTGGAAAAAATAATGAGAGTGGTTCCCCCCCCC
>VZTI01004282.1:225584-382284 GCA_013397865.1 Struthidea cinerea
AAATAGTTCTAAGTACTTCAGCTCTTGAATGGCCTCATTTAGCAATGTTGCTTTGAATGTCCAGATTTGAAGACCAGTGAGGTTGCCTACATAGGTACTGACCCCTACTGCATCCTCCCATCTGGGGCTTTGTAGGCATCAAGAAAGTGAGGGGTGGCGTGGGGGCTTGAGCATAGAGCTGGAGCTGAGGAGCTGAGGTTAGAGTGGGGTTGCTCTTAGTTTTTTTTAAATAGAAGGACAGGGATAAGCAGAAATAAAGGTTTGGAGAGAGAAAAAGAGGACGAAGGATGGATCTAGGCAGAGCTGGAAACTGAAAACCTGAAAAGATAAGTTTAAAACTATTCTGTTTTACCCCTACTAAAATTAGCCAGCCTTGACATTTTGTTGCTTTTGCTTTGAATCAGGCTGCATTTACAGGCACCTCTACATTATTTAAATGTAACCTATTTCACAGTGTTTTCAAAACAACTGTTCCTAAGGAGTTGTCAGAATATAATGAGGATTTTTGAGCCAGCCTTACAGTCTTGCATTCCTTTGGCTGAGGAGCGTCTGTACTGGAATAATTTCTTGTTGGCAACCTGACTTAAGGGGGACAACTAATTGAAAATTTGATTGAGAACAAAGTCAAAGAGTTGTAGATTGAAAAAGCTAATCTTTTAAATACCATGATATGCCTTCACCCACAAAGCTGCCAAATACCTCAAGTTTATATGAAATGAATGTTAAGGATAGAAGCAACCTATATCCCCCACCCAGGAGAGACAGAAGTATCTAGAAAGATTATATGGAAACAGTCAATTTCAACTTTAACATTTTTGTTAGTTGTACATGAGCGGGACTCAGGCTGACCAAGAATTACTTGCACATTCAGACTATTTGAATATCACAGGGAAAATTAACTTCTTTTGAACATTATTCTGTAATACCGTAATTTTAGCCCGGTTCCGTGGGTTCCCGCTAGCCCACAGAACCTGGGACACTTTCGGTATTACAGTCAGGTGGCAAAGAGGCAGGAAGGAGATTCGCTTATCATCCTGCTGGATGGTTTATTCCATGTTGTACAGCCGAACTCCAAAGCAAATCTGAAACCCGATCCCGAGGGCCCCCAGTTTACCTGGGGCCAGGGAGAAAGGTGGGATTAGGGAATGGGGACCAATGGGAGAATGCCAGGGGAGTGACGAGGCTTACAGCCAACCGGGAGATTCAAACCGGGACAGACCATACCAAGGAACAAAGCATTCTAAGGGGAATGCTTCGGGTCGCCCCTACACAAAGGCATGTTCACCGATCCCCACAATTCTGTAATAGATCTGGAATCCTGGAGTTTGTGGTCCTGGTCTCAGATCACTCTTCACACAGACACGTCTTTGTGCTTGCATGAAATTCCATTGGCTTTGAGTGCAATGCTGCACTGTGGCTGGAAAGTTTTAGGCATATTATATTATCCTACAAACTGTGGGCTACATGATAAGAATTTGTTTTTCCTGATAGCTGCTAATTCAGCAGAAAAGTGAAGTACCTGTTTAACTACTAATGTGAAGCGGATAACTTGTTGCTTGTGAAACAGGAAGACAGATGACAAACTGGACATAAAAAGCCTGTTAGGAGATGTCTATTTGTCTTCATTGTTTGGAAGAAAAATCTGGAAAGTTTCTTTACCACAGATTACATGGTTATGGCTAGAAGATTTAAAAAAAAAATGCTCACTTTTCTATAGAAAATAGAGGATTATTACTTCATCATTCTAGAGAATCCTCAGTTTCACTATGAATTTTTTATCACAATGTGCACAAGATTTAACTTTGCATAACTTTTCTCCATCATTGACAGTTCTTTCCAAAATATGGCCCAAGGAGGAAGTGGGTGTGTTTGTGTTACTATTACTATCTGCTTGCTTTTTGAGTGATCAAGTCTGGTTTTCCTCAGAAATTTAAAATAAAAGAATTACAATGCTCAACTTCTTTCTCATTAAATTATTTCCCAACAAAGATCCTTAAGTAAATCTTGTTGCAGGGTAGTGGGGAGCAAGAATGTTTTCTAGAATCTTATCTTAAAATAAGAAATTGAAATGCAGACTGTAAGGAGAAGGTGAACATGATGTGTATTTGATGAAAATAAACAGGAACAGCTTGTATAACAAAGTCTGGGGAGAGATTCTCCATACTAGGAGTGGAAGTAACAGGGAGAGAAGAGTTATTTAAACTGAACAAAATTGTCACAGGAACAAGTGTGTATGAGAACATACATTTGATTAAATTTTGTCAAAAGTTAAAGTTAGAAGGTTATATAAATGTTAAAGTTAGAAGGTTACATAAATCGATGAAATGAATTTGTGTAACAGTTTCAAAGAAGAAAACAGCTGGAGGGAGAAGCTGTCTTCTTTTAAATTGGGAGAAAAATCCTGTTTCACAAGAATAAGCTACCTGCTTCTGAGGGGAAACAACTACCAGAGAAGTGCTATGAAGTGCTTAGGAGCTGGGGACACACAGATGTTGGAGACCCAAATTCATCCTCTAAGGCAGAAGAAGTAAAGCCATATACTGCACTTCACAGGAGGGAGGCCACCAGTCTTTACCATTTTTTTACTCTTTAAACTTACCTGGAGACCTGCTGGAAGCAGAGGAATAAAAGAATTTGTCATAGAGAAAAATGAGGGTTTTTTGGCACTGCAATAAAAATGTCTCAATACCAAACAAAAACTCTGACAAATACCTTTTTAAAAAACTTTTATATATATTTGGCATAATATTAAGCAATTTTGAAATATGCAAGTATTATTACTATCATTATTATATATTTATTGTAGAATTCTAGAATCACAGAATGGTTTGGATTGGATGAGACCTTCAATATCATCTGGTATACTGAGGTAAAAAAGGTGTCTGAAAATCCAGTTTCTTTATAGAAAGCTCAAAGTGAGTAAAAGAATAGCGTACTTTAAAAAACAGAAATAAATTTAATACTTATTAGTACTAAGCTAATAAATCTTAAAAAAGCTTGGCTGAATGAGGATGTGGCCCTGCCCTGAACTTATGATTGCAGAACTTATAAAATTTCCCAAATAGAAAAAAAGGCACATGTATAATCACTTAAAGGCTGAAGCTATTTAGGTGGAATGTTTTTTATTTTTATTTGGGAGGTATTTGGAGAGAAGCAAAGTCAAGCCAGAGCACAGCAAGAAAAAATGAAGACGCCAAAATTTGCTGTGACTATAAAAAACACAAGCCTTGAGAGAATTTGTGGAAGAGTACTGACTAAAAGTGCCTTGCAGCTGTGAGACGTTGTTATTGCTTTATCCCTGAAAGGCTTAGTAAAAAACATGTTTGTACAAAAGATTCCAAATTTGGTTATTTTTGTCAAAATCCAAGCTAGTTATCCAAGTAAAAGAAGATAATACAGAATTAAGTGAGCTGAAATTTGTTTATTTATTTATTTATTTATTTATTTACTTATTTTAAAAGTTGGTATATGCCCAGCTTGATTAAAAATTGATGAATTGTTTAGGGTGGTTTTTTTCCCAATAAATCACTCTGGAATCTGATACCACCAGAGTGCTGAGTATTCCTTTCTTCCCACTGGTTTCTCCTCAGCTGCCCTCAAGAAAGAAGTAACTTTCCCATTTTTCCAGGTGTCCTTGACTCAGAGTGCACATGCTGGGTCAAAGAAAATGAAGCAGCTTTTCTACTTGCCCAGATATAACTTTTTAAAGGATCAAAACGCTGTAAACTTGTAGTAATTGTGAGTGAACCAATTAAACAGTTGCACATTCTGTAACTTAAGGGGTTTGAGGCTGGAAAACCTCCTATCCTCCTGAGCCTTATAGCTGGGTAAATGAAGACATAAAATAGCTGAGTGATTTTACTCAGGGTCTAGTCTGGGAGTGCGAAGTATCAATGCTTTGGGAGAAGTCACTTTTGCAGGGACATCTGTGTGACATTTAAAAGCAATAATTGCTTTTAAAAATGTATGAAGAACTCTCCAACAAACATGTTTTGTCCTTTGCTTCCCTTTGAAACTTGTTATTCATTCTTTTTCTCTCCTTTAGATGTCAAATCAGAATTTAGGCTGGCATTATAATCATGAAACATCTGGAAATTGTAAATCCAGAAGGAAAACCCTTGATCGAGTAATTAGGAGATCATGAAATTCCTAAAGGTTGTTTTCTCACTTTGGCTTTCATATCTGGGAAAAAAAGTACTTTTATGCTTCTTACACCCTAGTGACACAATGTTCTCAAGAGGACATTCCTTCCTACCATCACGTTTTTGCAGAAAACATACCTTATAGTAGTGGAAGCTGATTCCAGTTTTTCAGAAACTATATTTTCTGCTTAATCAGTAACTTTAGTGCTAGAAGACTGGGTTCTTAGGGTGCACATCTCTGACTCCACCTGTGCAGAACTCTTTGATTGTGCTGTCTCATTTCGATACTTGCCAAAGCTGATGCACTGGACTTGTAGAAGAAGCAAGGCAGACTTAGATGTAAACTTCTTATTATTTACAAATAAATATTGGCTATTTTCTGTTTTAAAATCTGTCTTAAGAAAACTGACAATTGACCGTGCTTTCATGTGCTAAAAACCAGACTGGCAAAAAGCTTAAAGCTTAAATTATTTCCTTTAGAGAGCAGGCATTAGTGGAAAACAAACACTTTAACAGTAAACAGCTATTAAAAATACTGGAAATACCAGTTTTAATGATGGATAAAAATAAACTGGTCTGGATCCAGGTGTAGGTATAGGCTAGACCTATGTTAGAGGGATAAGGGGATGCATAGATAAGCCTAAGGTCAGGTTATCATATGACATTTAATATTGATTTTTTGGGGGGCAGAGATTTAACTCTTTCCCTGAAAAATCCATGCCTCAAATTCATGGCTGGTAACCATTTCAAAGTACTGAAAGATTCATACATAACACACTAACTCGTACCCCCTTCTAAAATGCCTTAGAGGCTTATCAGGAATGAATTTTTCCAGGAATACTCTGACAGTTTTTTGGACAAAGTCTGTCGCAATCCAATGATCAATGCCATGTTTGGCCATGTAGTTCCTAAATTAGTCTACCCTATTAATGCTTGATCTGAGAGTGATTCATATTTGAATTTAACAATAAAGCAATGCAAGCTCATTTTCAAACCAAAAATGGAGACCTTCTACAAAAAAGTGACATCATGTTCCCAACACAGCTTGTGGCAAAACTGCCAAATGGTTAAGTAGGAAACATATTTAGTAAGGTCTGTGTATCAATACTAGACCTGAATTTACATCAATCTGTTTGCCAAGGCAACCACAGGTGGAAGGTGAGGGACAAAGGAACACGTCTTCCTACTTGCAGTGTATTTGTGGGGGTCTCTGAAATTATGGGCATATATGAGCTAAAAAACCTACATAACTGTTCTTATAGTTTGCTAAAGGCTAAAGAAATGTACTCTGGAGTAACATAGTAAATCTTTGACTACATTATAATCATATAGATGTTCTATAGCTACATTACAACTGTTTAAGAATGTCTAAAGGGAGTCTTAATAAATTTTTTTTCTGAAGATACTGCAATAGAACAAACTGGAAAAATGAAACCTACATTTTCATAAGAAAAACTGAATTAAAATCTCTGATGCTATCACATGAACAGTTCAGTTCTAAGGGCAGTTGTCTGTCAAGAAAAGGGCAATAAAAAGTTTGAGCTCTGCCACCTGATACCTTTGGTACTCTGGGTTTCATTAGTATGTAGCATCTCTAAATCTCTCATTTCACACTCTTCCTTCCTCCATTAGTCACTCTATTGTGTTGCTGATATGTCATGGAGCTACAAATAACTGTAACACGACATTAATTATTTACCAAGTGGGGCCACACTTATCTGCAGTGCTTTGCACTAGTTAATGGTAAAGAAGCTTCTGGAACAGCTATGTGGATAGATCCTTGGAGACCACGTCATAACTTTAAAAAATGTATATGAAATTCTTCCTATTTTTAATTGTATGCTAATTCTAATTATTAGGATTTCATTGTGTTGAGTCATTCTTCAGAAAAGAGTATCTGAGATTCAGCTTTCATACAGCATTCGTGGAATATCTATTTATTCATAGATTTCAAAAAAATCAGGATAGATGGGTATTTCTACAGTGAAAAAGTAAAAGCATTCACAATGCTTCTGGAAATTAATTAAAAATTCTTAAAAAATTAGTTGAAAATTAGTTGAAGCAAGTAATGAACTGTGAAGACCCATGTTTTTAATGCATGTCCAGAGCATGGTATTGCCAGGTATTTGGATGTTGTCCCAGCTGAATAATCATTTGTTCATTCATATCTTCTATTTTGAAAATATTTAAAATT
Source organism: Struthidea cinerea (assembly GCA_013397865.1). Taxonomy (NCBI): domain Eukaryota; kingdom Metazoa; phylum Chordata; class Aves; order Passeriformes; family Corcoracidae; genus Struthidea; species Struthidea cinerea. The sequence goes on from VZTI01004282.1 coordinate 231,921, forward strand.
GCTTTTTAGCCACACAGGAGCACTCTACTCTTTATTTCCACTGGTAGGGGATTTGAGCATTGAAAGACTTAATTCTGAGTCAATTGCTATTGCAGACCCATCAGAACAGAACTACTTTCTTGATGGAATCACTGTAAGCTCATTGCTTTTTGTTTTGTCTCTGCAATATGTCAAAAGGAAAGACAGACTATTGATTTGATCTAACTTAATCCATTTCTGGGGACACAAAGCTGAGTTAATACAACAGTGGGTACCATGCAGAATTTTCAGACTTATTTATATAATTATGAAAGCACAGGTGCATCTAAATGTCACCTGATTTACTTCTGTGTTATAATAGGTTTTCTTTAGTCTTACATGCAAGAATGGAATGGGAAATGTAAATAAAAATACATCCTTTTTAATCTCAGAGGGAAACAGATGCCATTTGGAATACACATTTGCTGGCATCAAATAATTGTTGAACTTCTGAGGTCACATAGTTCCAAATTTTCTATTCTGATAACTCTGAAAAACTCTGGAAAGTTTAAAGAAGTGACAAAATTGTCACGTACTACAAAACAAATTCTAATTAGTGCTAATGGAAATCTGTGAAATCTGTGCCAGTTGTTGACAAGCAGGATGGAAGGAACATTTAAAACTCTTCCAATCTGAAGTCAGGATTAAACAATTATACATTCACTAGGTTATGTAGTTATCATTGCCAAGTTTCCTTTGTGAAAAATACATTCTCTTTTAGGAGCTATCCATAAAAGGTTTAGAGTTATAGAATTAACCTCTTTCCTCTGTTGAGAAGTTACCAGACTGAAAGGTGAAGCCAGGTATTGCACAGAATTCATAAAACTGTAATACAGTAGAGCACCTTTACAGATCAGATTGCTAAGGCCTCTTCAGTCCTAAAATCCATTATAAGGGAGGCAGGCATTCTACATGTTAAGTGAAACCAGAGTATAGACTGAGGTAAGATATTTTTTTCATCTGTAACACTCTTTAAGAAGACTGAAAATAATCACTGCCTTGACAAACCTTGTTTTCCCCCCCAGTGAAACTGGAGTTAAGATTGCTGGTTCTGTTGCAGAAGCACAATTTTAGCTGAAACGTCGCTTTATCTTGCCAAAGCGTATTTGCTCATGTAGTGCACCTGCTTCATCACTGATGTCAGCTGAGCCCTGGATAGGGTGATTTCTCGATAAATACAACTGCAGAACCAGCCATAACAGTACAAAACTTAAGAGCAATTGCTCTTTTTCTACCAGGAAGAAAAAAAAGGAAAAGAAACCAGTGGGCTTGAGAAAATAAGGCTGTTAGTGCAGCATTTGCCAGAATTATAGGGGAGATGTTAACCACCCAAACCACCAGTATTCACATATTTTAACTGCTGAAGTGGCCCACAGGAAGCCAGAAACCTTCTCTGTCCTGTCATGCACCTCATATTTGTGTATGTGCCTGGGTGGGGTCTGACCTGGTTTGTAGGGTTCAGTTAGAAAAATTAAGTGTAGTGTGGAAAACCTTGCAGCTTTCTGCACACAGACTGGGTAACTTCCCAAAGGTGGGAGCTGCCTAGTGGGAACATGACGCCCCTTCTGAGAGGTTCTGGCAGATCCCTGCACACAGTAAGCAGTAGAAGTTTTACACCAAATACCACTTCTTTCTAATATCCTTGACAAATTCTCAACAGTAAAAAGAAAAAACCCAATCATTTCAGTTCAGTGAAATGTCTTTCAAATATGAGCTTGTGAAGTAATATAATTAATATTTACAGAAGTTCCACTGATAATCGAATTATTAATAGGTTTGTGCTTGAATATATTATAAAACTAATGATGAAGTATGGAGTTTTAATTTCAAGTATCAAAGTCTTTCTCACTTTATAGGTCCTTTTCCTTTCCCATTCACATTGCCTCTTGTGCACTTTTTCTTGCCTAATTCCCTGCCTATGTAGAGTTGTCACTGAGTGCTGACAAACACAGTGAGCATCAAGCCAAGGCAGCAATTCCAGCCTACTCAGCTCTCTGTTGTAGTTGCATTCAGGTATAAGCTGAAGGAGACTCTTCCAAGAACCTTAACATGTGAATTAGGCTGCCTTAGACTTGCATCTAATAATTAACATTTGTCAAGTATGTATTATTACACACTGTCCCATGGCATCACCTCATGCCACAAACTTTGCCTGGGCTAGTGTCCAAGCATCTCACTAACACTGTAGCTCCACCTTTTTTGCTTTGTAGTTGAGCAGTGCCCCAGACTGTTTATCAACATTCAGTGGCGATAATGTTATTGAATGATAATTTGGGTGAAAAGGGACCCCCAGAGGCCATCTTAACCCACCCCCAGCTCAGCTAGACCTGGAGTGGCTGGGTTGCTCTGAGCCATGTCCAGTTCAGTCCTGCATAGTGTGTGTGCTGACCACAAACAGCAGATGGACACCCTGCCCTGCCAGTGGCCACCCGATTCGCAGGGCCCTCAGGAGCAGCCCTCAAATGTCCCCCACATCAGGCCACCCTGCAGAAAGAGCATTCCACCACAGCCCTCAGGATGCAGCTCAGCCAGCACCCATGCGGTAAGGCAGGCATGAAAGTAGTCCTGACTAAATTTAGTCCTGATTAAATCTAGTCCTGTCTAAAGTAGCATAAGGTAGGAAGATAGTGGAGCATCATTAGGCAAACCAGCTCATGCCTAGCCTTCCTCTGTTGCCCTGCAGTTGCCACTCATTGTACTTGGGAGGACCACAAGTGTGGCTTGTTGGCCAAGTAAAAAACACCTTTCTCTTCTGCTCAAAGAGGAGTTTAAACAGCTTATTTTCAAGACATGTGGCAAATTGCTCATAGAATCATAGAACTGTTAATGTTAGAAAAGACCTCTAATATCACAGACTACAACTTTTAACCCAAAGCCACAGTGTTCACCACGAAAGCATGTTCCCAAGTGGCACAACTACACTGTCGTGGGGTGACTTTATAATGTGTATCCCCTATTGCTACCCTATGCCCAACAATCTCGTCTGTGTCTTTAAACTGAGCCTGAGAAGGACAGAAAATAAAAAACGTTTCAAAGCAGTTGTTTCAAGGACACAGAGATACGCTCCTCGGCTTCAGCAGTACCCTTGGTTTTTTTTTTTCTTCTTCAGCTCTTTTTCTCCCTCGAGAGACGGAGGGTTGAATTTAGTTTTCCTAGGATTTTTGGGTTTTTTTGTTCTTTTCTTCTCTTCTGGACTGTTTCAACATCTGAACACATCAGGAGAATTTTCCCGGAGGCCCGGGGGGGTGGCCCCTCGCCGACCCAGCTCCGAGGAGGAGAGACCGCACCTACAGAGGACCTCTGAAATCTTCTCAGGTTTTCTCTCCACAGAGAGAGAGATCTCATTATTTAGCATTATTATTCCCCACCTGTGTGTTTGTTAAATAAATAGCTTGTTATCTCTTTCCTTTGAGGAAATTTTTTCCCGAACCTGGGGGGGAGGGGTGGTTGCGACCTGACTTCTATCAGAGGATATTCTCCTCCAAATTTGTCCAAACTAGGACATACACGTTTTTCAAACACTTCCAGGAATGGTTTTCCCACCACATCCATGGGCAGCCTGTTCTGGTGCTTGAACACCTTTTTGGTGTAGAAAGTTTTCCTAATCTCCAATCTAAACCTCCCCTGGTGCAATCTGAGGCCATTTTCTCTTGATCTGTCTCTTGTTACCTGGGAGGAGAGACTTACCCCCACCTGGCTACCACCTCCTTTGAGGGAGTTGTAGAGAGTGATAAGGTCCCCCCTGAGCCTCCTTTTCTCCAGATGAAACATCCCCAGATCCCTCTGCTGCTCCTCATAAGAGGAGCTCCAGCCCCTTTACCAGCTTTGTTGCCCTTTTCTGGACAAGAAGTTCTTTCAATTTTCCTGGTTTTACACTATTTATTACCACTGTGTCATCACCTAGGTAGCAATGTGTCTCCCCTAAGCAGAAAGATGCTGCTGATAATTTTGGATTTGAAGAATGGAACATTAATTTTGTTTATTATTACTTGTTCGGTGTTGTCCTCTACAAAAGTGTTCTCCTGAAATACTCAATTCAAATTCCGTCCAGCTTCAGGGACTCCAGGGTCTGCCAGCTTCTAGCTGGCATCAGTTCAGTAGTGCAGAGTGCTCTGCAAAAGCCACAACCAAAGTCCAACTCATTCTTCACTTCTTTGCATTTGCTCTGTAGAGGGAAAGAGTGATAATTAAGCAGAAATAATGTGAAGCGATTCCTATTGACATGTCTTTGAATGCAAATTATCCTCTGCAAGATGGAGAAGAGATTTTTACATCATCTTATGTCAAAGAAAGAAGCACAGGCCCAGGCAGGATATAAACTAAACTAAACCTAAAAGTTATTCTAGCACAAAAAACCAAATCTAAATCTCCAAAAGTCTTTCTGTTGAATTAAAGTAACATTTTTTTTACTAATTAATTAATGCTAGCTCTAAAATATGATAGTTCCTATAGATTTGCCTTTTAAATAGGCATTAAGAGTAAAAAGATAAAATGGAAAATTGACAGAGAATTAACGAACAGAGATTTTAGATCCCACAGACCACTGTTCAGACTATTAAAATAAACTGAAATACTGCATAATTTATGAGGTAGGGTTAAAATAATCGATTTCAAAAATTAAACAGAATTGAATGGTTAGTAGGAATTTATTAGAGTTGAACAGCATATGGCATTTTTAAAGAAATTTATATTATGCTGTGTAAGGAATGTTACTGAGTTAAATTTAATGAGCAGAGACGTACTCATCTGTATGGTACCTGGTGATTGCAGGTAACCTGAGATGAAAGAAAAATAAATGGGCTTCTAGAAGTTCTAGTAATTTTTGCCTAGATTCATCGTACTTTATTTCAGCCATCAAAAAAGATACAGCTCTAATCTAAGGTAGTCATCCAGGCTCACTCTGTAGTCAGTGGAGAGAAAGAGCTATCTCCAGAGAGCTATTCATCCCATCTCAACACAGATGAGAAATTACTTTTTTTCAGTGTCCATCCCTCTTCATTGAATACAGAGCAGTGTTGATGGTTAATTTAGACTAAGAATGTGACTTATTTCTCCAGTCCTTTGTTCTCCAACATATAGATGCTTAGTGTAAGGATTGGGCTACAACAATTCAAGGCTTTTAAAATTTTTTGACTCTGGAAGGCAACCCAGTGAGGATTTCATGGTTAGTGTCTCTGCAGGCATCAATATGGCATCCAGCTGCAGGGCTTACCTGGTAATTGTGTAACTTCCCTTGTGGCTGCTATTCCAACCACTGAAAACAGACAAATCCCTTCCATTACAGAGATTGATAGGGTTCTTGTTATTAGAAATCCTTATGTTCATTTGGACTATCGTGTAGCCTGTACCTGCCATGCCTTCTGATTTGGGTTATGGAATTGGTGACAGAAAGCGATTAGTTGAAAGTAAAGAAAGTGAAGAGTCCATGTGGCTCCTCCATCTGCTGTCTCGTGTTTCCTCCCTCCCCCACAGTACAGGTGCAGGTATTTTCATACAGGCTGTCTATGCAAACCTCCTTCCATACTTTTTGTGTGTACCATGAAAACAAAGATTACAAATGCTAATCACCAACATTTATCAGTTATTTTATTTTTCTTCTTATAGCAGGTTTCACTTGTGGTGAGAAATCAACACTTCATCTGTTGGTGCTAATTAGCTTATGTTGTGATCTCCACAGCAATATCACTTCTGAAGCACATTTTTTAGGGAGTTGAGTGAAATGCCAGATGTCAAAAGTTCAGATTAAGACCAGTAATCCAAAAACTGAGATTTAGCCACCCTTTGATACCTTAACATTTCTGCTTAAGCAACTGAGGATACTTAAGAAACCCAAACCTTCACCTTTAACAAAATTGAAATTTCTAAATATCAGTGCTTTAATAGTCTTTAAATAAAAATGACAGTGAAGCACGAATGGACTTTATTAAATCTGGCATATTGTGCTGACAGGGCAAACAGAGCAACACAAGAACAAAATGAGACTGAAATAAATCAAAAGATTTTCTGAGTAAAATGATTAAATTCTCCCCTTTCCCGCCCCTTTCCTTCATGTACATAAGACTCAAATTCAGTATCACACATCAAGATACTAGCAGTTTTTTTAAAGAAAGGGACATATTGGTAGGCAGAAGGAATACCATCACTGTGAGAGTATTACAGCCCTTATTTTGAAAAGATGTCCAACATTATGCTTCAGGGTTTAAGTTGTTCTGTTAGTATTAGCAGCTGGGGGACTGGCAGAGACAGCTTTTTTTTTTTTTTTTGGTCCATCAGGCAGCTTCTTACTTTGACTGCTTGGATTGCTGATTGTGTAAGTTGAAAATTGAAAATTGAAGTAGAGAGAATTGAGGTGGTGGGGAAGAAGAAATGAGAGAAGGAAAAGAACATATAAATTGAATATAGAGTGTGACAGTTGTGTAACAAATGAAAAAGGAAGCACAACAGGGTTGTCAGGAAGAGGTTAGATGATTCTTCACATAGACAGATGCATCTATGAGAGACAAACTATCCTTTCCATTATACCTTCCCCTCCCTTGTCCCATGAAACCCACTTATAGTTTGGTTTCAACAAGTATTACAGCTCTACAATTTTGATATGTCCATGAGGAAAATTGCCTCAGCAAGTGATGTCGGGCCTAATCCTCATATTTCCCTCATCTCATTTATATTTAGTGATTTCAAAATTATATAGCAAAAGACTAGGAAAGCTTGTTTGTGCTGCTGCCCTCTGGGACTTCAACAAATACTTTCTTTGCATTGCATTCTTCCAGAAAATCATCTCTGTATCACCCGCTATTAGTTCCTGTGCTGAACCATATAGTCCATATAACACTTGAGCACAGAACTCATATATCTGAGATCCTTAAGCAAAATTTTCATTGCCAAAGCCAAATTCCTGGGCTTAAGATGGAAGATTTTCTTGTCTGACTGCTAATTAGTACCGAGTTATGCTAAGTTGTTGTGGTTCACAAAGTGTCTTTCAAAAAGATATCTGAATAGAAATCTTGTGCCAGTGAAGCTCTCTTTCTCTTTATTCATCTAGACAGAGATAGAAGGTTCCTTCATTATGGAGTTGCTATTAGTATCTGAGCTAAATAACCTGTGTACACAAAGCAGCTTTGAGGATGCTCTTTACACTTCCTGTCAATCTAAAGAGCTCTTCTTTCTCCACAGCAGAGTTTTGAAAATATTCACAGGTGACCTTATTTCCAGTCTCTTGACCTTATTTCTGAGGTTTGTCATCAAGACTTAATTCATTTTATAGACGTTAAAAAAGCTTTAATAAATACAGGTAAAAGCTTACCAAAGCATAAGCAAAAGTCACAGATTATACAGACCCGCTTTGGCTTTAGTTATATGAACAGGAAATAAGATGACTGGAAACTGCTGTCAGGAAGGAGAATCAGAAAAAACAAATGATTCAGGGCTTTTTACGGGCAAAGTTTAAAAGGCATTTCAATTCAAAACAGACCAATAATCTGTTCTAAAATATTAAATAATTTTAAATCATTAAAATTTAAATCTGTGTATTTATTTGTCTTATGTAGTTGACAATCATACAATAATATTCACTTAACTCATTAAGAGTAAGAAAATAGCTCTGCATTAGAGACATGATTACAAGGAGATGCTGTGTTTTAAGATGGTATTTACCTTGCACTAAACTTATGTTCAGGAACAGGTTCTAGTTTCCATTGAGTTCAGTCCCCTGGATCTTTGAAAATGTGTCTCTAAATGGAAGTTATCTGCCTTTCCAATGAAACGGTGACTCATTAGTGATATTCAAGTTAATATTTGAAGTTTTGAGTACCAACATTACTGGTTTTCTTTATTATTAAGCCATTCTGATTTTATACCGCTTTTGAACATATAAACTCCCTATTTTTATCTGCAGTGCACTATTTTTTATTTTTATTTATCACTGCATTTGAGATTCTGATTTTAAGGGAAGTTCTTTGCTAGCCTGAGAACCAGCCTTCTTTGGCAGCTGTTGGTTCCCAGGTTTGATTGCAAGAGCCACATTTGCAATAGAATTTCCATCAAGTTCATGACTTTACTGGTAATTTGTATGATCTCAAGTGACTTTATATTTCTTCTTTGGGAGCTCTTGGTTCAGCACCTGAAAGTTTTAAGGGCTAGTTTTAAAGCTGGTTTTATTCCTTTTATTTTTTTTCATTGTATAAATGTTTTATTTTATGTTCATTTATGTGGTTTTATTCATTCCATTTACCCATTTTATTTGTTGTTTATTTTTTCTCTCCCTTCAAAGCTCTTGATGTGTATTACACCTGTTAAAAATAATAAAAAAAAAAGATTTTTTTAGGGAGTACTCTGAAAACAAATCTGCTTTATGCTGTTTTCAGCATAAAATTCTGCCTTTAATTTGGAGATAATATTTGTCAAAGGGCATAATTTCTTCAGATATCATTGGAGGATACAGTGAACCCTTATCATAAATTGCTGAATCAGAACCAGAAAAATCTTCAATGTGTTCAATACCTATTTGCTAGCATTTACATTTCATGACCTCCAGTAAAACCAAGATGGAAAATGCACCCAGTAATCACAGGTATTTTGCAGGACCACTTGATTACAGTGTTCCTTTCTGGGTTTATATGCCCCTTTCTTGGTTTGCCTGTGTATTGTCTAATCTATCCATCCAGTCCACACACTATATATAAAATACATGTAAGTATTTAAATTACAAATTCAGAACTGTGTCAGGAAAACTACTGTCGGGAAAAACCCTCCCACACAAGCAAAACCTATATTTAAAAGACTGTCTTCTCTTGCACAGAGGGAAAAAAGTCATAACAGTGACATTTGGTGTTGTGCAATAGGAAGAGTACAAATAGGAGAAACGTATATAATCAGTTCTTTCATGGACTTAAGAAGAAACAGTGAACACCAGTGACTATTTCAAACTGAGGAAAGAAGGGCAAAGATTGTCAATATGTGTAAGACTTCTATGTGAAATAGGAACTGAACTATTCAGCCTTGTCTGGACTAAGTACAACAAAAAATTTTGGGATACTCTAACTTAAAAAGATAGAATGAAAGAATGGAACTCATGGATTTTAAAGTCCACCTGTTAACGTCTCGGGGACACTCATAAGATAAAATAGCAGTGTATAGCCCTGATAATTTTCAGAATTTATATATGCTGACATACAGTTGATGTAGCTGTAGTGAGTGTGTCACAGCTCACAGCTATGTTACCCACATCAGTAAATAATACAGTCAGTGCCACTATTATGCCAGCAAATTTGTAGGATTTGTCTTGTACTTGTGTATCTGATGTAGATACTGGGCCACTAGAAATGGCATAGTTCCATATACACTGAAACATAACTGGTATACCTCACGCATTAGAATAAATGATGTCATGAAAGGCATCTATAAGAGAGAGAGAAATGGATGTAGAAGCAAAAGGAGTAACAACGTAAATTTCAAGGTAAATATTCATTTTTAAGCAGTGATACATCTAGCAGTGACTTTGGTCAAGTGCTACTCAGAAGTCTCAGGCTAACAGGAGTTGAATGGCTCTTCAGATCCAGTACTGGACAGTATTTGGGTTATAGGAATCTGATTCGTATCACTAATGGTATCTGTTCTTGACAGCCTTGGATCTTCAAACAAGTTTTAATTGCAGCACAAGAAAGGTAAAATCCAGGAAGAGACCTGATGTGTACTGAAGTCAGAAACCTGTTAGTTAAGAATGCTGCTAGGTTAAGGTGATGGCATATCCTGTTACATCCACTTCCCTCAAGTAAAACTTTACAGTTTTAGGGAAGGGGCAGTGCCGTGGATTCTCAAATTCACTCTGTCAGTTTTAAAAGGTCACTATTTATATTACTGAGCACTGTGCATTCCATACAATTTATATTATGACCCTTCATAATTTCAGTTGTCACTTTGAGTGAAAGTAGCTCAGATATAACTGGCCGTTGATAGCTGTTAAATCTTGCATGTTGCAAGACTGCACTCAGACCATGTACTTCTGAAAAGATTCAGAAGCCTGTTTAAAAAAACTTATTAAAATGCTGGGCTGAATATATTTACAGCTTTTTAATTGTCACATTAGTCTATAAGAATTTGATGTAGTCCTATGCAGTTATATGAATGGACTGGTTTTCATTTGGAAATAGATTTTTGTGGCGTGTAGGTTGCTTTCCCGAAATCTCTGGAGCTGTCAGGTTTTGTGCATCCTGTGCCCATGCTATTAAGTAAAGGAAGGACAAAAAGGGGCCATCAGTACTCAGTATAAATGCAAGTATCTGGATTATGTCTGAATATCTTAGGACTTGTATCCCCTATAGAAGAGCTGCCTTGAAAAGAGCCAGCTGGAGGGAACTGAAGGAAAGGCAATGCTGTCTAACAGTGACATGATGCAGATGATTGGGGATCCACTCCCTCTTCCATTTGTGTATTTTTTCTTACATTGCTTACTCAACTTTCTAATGAAATCAAAGTTATTTTTACGTATAATTTATTATTGAGTTTTTACTATTACGTCTATTACAAAAAGAAGAAAAATATGGTTAAATCAAAGCTGTAATTAACTTACTAGATCAATGATTCCCATTAGTCACATCAGCAAATAGATTTAGTGGATAACCATTTTTGTTTTGATTATATGGCTGTAGCTGAAAGATACTCCATCATTTTAATTCCCTCTTGATGAAATTTAAGGAAGGACTCCCAGACACAGTGTTTTAAATCATGAGGGTGCTGATCTGGTGAAAGTATCTGTGGATCATAAATTTACACTAGATTTTTTTGCTTAGAAGATGAACTAAGGGATTAAATCTTGCTGAATCCTCCAGAATAGAAAGGTCGTAAAGGAACTCTGAATCCTCCTTGATCTCCCAAAGAAGTTGCCTTGCAGAGTGTGGCCACTCGTTAAAAGGCATATAAGGCTGGATAGCTTCATAGAAGAAAAAGCCTTGTAAAGATGGACAATTTTGAAGGACAAGGTGTGGGGATTTAAGGAGACAGAGTTGTAGAAGGAAAATGAGAATTTTTAGAGTCAAAGCCTTGAGGGTTCAGGAGCCATTTAAAAAGTTGCCTTTATGTCTATTTATGATAAAAAACTGTGGTCATAGAGAGCTATGCAAATTGCATCATTTTAGTTCTATCACTGCTGCTCCTTTATTTCTGGTAAAAATCCAGTAGTTTCAGGAGAACAGTCTGCAGTAGAAATGCATTATTTTATCCACAGATTTTCTGAACTACGCAACCAACACTTTCTCAGGAAAAATCAGATGAGAAAGCAGGCTATGGAACTTGGAGTGGTGTCACTGGTACGTTTTTGGAGGCTGGCTTTTAACATCCAAGTGGGTGCACAAATAATTTGTGTCCTTCCACAGCATAGTTTGAGTCTGTTTTGCTGAAAGCAGAATCTCATCATATTGAAAAATCACAGATTGAGAGTGAAGGGGTAATATATTGAGAGAGTGTAGAGTAGTTATCATTTCTGACAAGTGATAAGAAGCCAATGAGATTAAATAACTGAGCCTTTTCTTTCTTTGATAAATTCATACGTATTTATGGAAAAAGGATGATCTTAAAGCTATTTCCAGTTTCATGGATTGTTTTGTTTATGTTCAGCTATGATCCTTACAGTTTTATGAAAGTACCTCACGCTGTGTCCCTCATTGTAAATCATCAATGCCATGATTGCTATGAGATAAGCACGATTAAGATTACATTATCCCATTGGTATCACATGCTTTTGCTTTGCATTATTCATTTAATACATTTTCATTTGGGGCAGATTTTTTAGGAAGCTATTTCTTTAGTTATAGTAAGTGTGGATATAAGATATGTTGATTTGAGCTTTTATAGATGTTAATAGATAGAATGAATATATAGGAAAGAACAGTAGCACTAACTGCACCAGTTTTAGTATAAAAATTGCAAGTAGGTCAAATAATTGCAGCAATTACTTTGGTTAGTTAAAAGTAGGGAAATGGAAACTTGCTTATAAATATTTATAAGTTTAGAATGGGATATGAGAGAGAATATCCAATCCAGTTTAAGGATAACAAGGAGTATGAGAAGGTAGAATACAGTAATAACCTGCCCAGAATCAGGCTTGGATACCAATGTTAAAATAATGAAGAAAAATATCATGGTAACGTCAGGGACTGTTAATGACCAGCAGCTTGGTTTTGTTTCTAAACTGAAGGTGAGTTTGTGGGAGGTGGAAGGAGGCTGTGACACATGTGGTGCACTTGTTTTTTTTTTGTGGTAAGTGCTCAGTGTGTGTCTAAGCTTGACCAGGCAAACCTGCTATGATTTATTCCACAGAAGGTTTGTGACAAACTCTGGAAGGCTTATGACTGGGAAAGATGATACAACAGTTAAGGACCATCATCTTTTACTGCTTCAGAACTGCTGGTCCAGTACCTCATAACAGTGGATTGTGTCCTCAGCAGTAGTTTGAGCTGCTGGAAATACTCAGCTTGCCTGCATGGAAGAAAGCAAGGACTGCTTTTCTCAACAGGAGAACAGATTATCACTCCAATTCTGCAATGTTTTTAAAAGACAAGGGTGCAGCATATTCCTTGGTTAAGACTGGTTTAGCGTGGCTAAGTCTGTGCTCCCCTGTTTTCTAGTCTATTTGTCTAAAAGAAGCCTTAATGAGGAATCCAGAAAGCCAAGGAATAACTACTAAAAGATGACAATACTTTAATGAAGAGTATGCAAATGTGAGTGTGGGCTCAGGCTGTGTAGGCAGTGATTACAGGATCTAAAGCAAGTGGACTGCAGAGTTTTATGAGCTGAACAAGGACCCCAATCCATGGTCGGAGTTTGCCAGAGACCATGGCTCTGGACAATCAGACAGGAAATGCTGAGTTGTGCTTATCCTCATCTGACTGGGAAGCACTTGGTATTCCGACTGTAGGTTTTTCCATCCCTGATACTGGAAAGATCAGGTATTGGTCATAACATCCAACATAGAATATGGGCTTTTGTTCTGTTTCTTTTTTCATTTAAAGGGAATTTTGGGTTTAATAAGATAATATGCAGAACTTTTTTGATTTTGAGACAAAAATATCTAATGTGCTTTATTTTCAATTCACACCCTTGTATCTGAAATGAGAAGGGATGTGGAGCCTTTTTTGGATCTTAAATCTATAGAAGTTAAATGCAAGAAGGTTAGCAATGTTGAGAAGATTCACCCATCTTTTTACTTTACAAGGACGCTAGAGACAAAGGTGAAATCCACTTTCAGGAAGGGAAATTCTCGTAAGTTACACCTCATGCTCCACAGAAAGTGCAGCTGCAATTGGCATCCCACCCTCAAAGATCCATTAAACTGGATGCAACAGAAGTTTCCAGACACAGACATACAGTTGTTCTGTGGGCCTTGGTGCATTAATGCATTTGATTAAAACACAGTAGGAAAAGGTTCCAGTTTGGAGATGAAAAGAATTTGCTTAAACTCATTTAGCTTTTTAGAGACCTGAATTTGCTGTCTGAGCACAAAACATTGGCTCAATGCTTTTTTTAAATTTTTCACTGTAATTTAGATATTTGTAGTAGAAATGCAAAAATATATTAACATTTTACAGAAAATATGTTAAGAAGAAAATAGTACACAGGTAAGTATTTTGCTTGCAATTTTTAAACATGGTATTGGAGATTTTATTTTCCCAAAGTTAATCTGGACTTGAAGAACAAAGAAAGGAAAAATGATGTTAAACCACTGATCATTCTAACAATAATTGCTCTCAGTTGTTGTGGATGAGTGGTTTAGGTCACTTATGGGTGCGTGTCCTTCCTAAAGATATAAATATTAAGCATGTAGGTGATTTTCAGCATAATCCTAAGAATCATGATAAAAGTAGTTTAGTGTTCTAGAAATTCCTCTCTGAAGAACTTACACGACCTGTCCATCAGAACCCACTGATGAATTTATCTATCACTTTGAGTTTGTAATCATTGGCAATGAGCACTGCCATTCTCTTTGAAAATCTAAAGGCCATTGCACTGTCTCTGCCCTGTGCATGCCGAACTTCTCAATAGCTAAAATTGAATTGTGAATTGTGTAAAGCTTTCCTGGGCCTACTCCCAAATTTTATGAGTTGTGATATTGGTAATGATACGTATTTTTGGCATGGAAATTTATAAGTAGCTGTGGTGGCTGGTTAGCCTGTGGAACAAGGGACAAAGAGAGTTCTTGGATAAGACGGTCCCTAGTACCAGAGACTTCTGTCCAGGTTACGGTGAGAAAAGAAGCGTGCCCCCAGAATGCTTTCTTCTGTTACAGTAATGTATCCCAGTTCTGCGTTCCTGGCTGGCTGTTGTCTGCCCCGCCCCCTTGCTACCTTATATGTCTCATGTCCTAGAAAGTTCTCCACTCCAGGTTCCCCCCACTGGCCTTTGCCCCTTGCCCCTCCCCGAGAGCTTCCCCATTGGCTCCCATTCCCTGGTCCTGACTTTGTACCGCCCCCGTGCCCTCAGATCATTGGTCTCTGGTGCTCGCCCCACTCCCCTACTTAAACCTGGACCCTCCATTGTTTCTTGTCTTCGCCTCTGGACACCTTCGTGCTGCAGCTGCAATAAACCTCCGTCCGTGGAACTCTGTACGGAGACCCTTTCTGCCTCTTTGCCATCGACCCATATTACTGAAGCTGTCTGTGTGTTTGTGTGTGCCCATGTGTGTGAGTGTGTGGCTGGTCCTGCTGAACGGCTTCGCTAACGAGACGCTTTTGGAAGATCGCAGCACCTCGCACTCTGGCACAGAAGCTGCAGAGCCCGGGTTAGCGATAAGTAGTGATACATTTATGTGTGACAATAGTAGTGCTGTTTGTGAATGCAAAAGAATGCAAGTTAACAGTCCTCAACTAATTTAATGGTCGAAGTCTGTGGGCATAATGGATAATTGGATTTATTAATGCAGAGAATTTCTGCAAGAATTTATGCTACGGTGTCTTAAAGAAATTATAAACCAGGGGAAAAAGGATTTCTGTTCTTATGGATAGAACTTCATGTCAGTCAGCGATGCTAAATGTCACCAAACAAAATAAATTTTCTAAATAAATTTCTAATATATGCTTGCTTAAAATGTGGAATTTCTGAATTGTATAGCTGTATCTCTAGTCTTGTACACTGGATTACAATGTGCCCCCAAATGTATTTTTATTTTCCTTATGAAATGTAAGTTCCCTAGAGGAAAACATTAGAGTATCTCCCATATGGCCCAACTTACGAAGCTATGGAATAATTACTAATTTTCATTATTAAATGAATTTATCTGCATTCAATATAAATGTAGTACTTTATGTAGATACATAAACAGCCTACAAAACATATTGTGATATAGCAATATTACATATGAGATACGATTTAACGTTGAAAATTTTATTTATTTGTTCTTATTTCATTAGGCCGTTAAATCTTAATGACAATATATTCAGATCAAACCAAAGTATGCAGCTTTTTCCTACTACTATCCAATGATAGGAATAATAATTTAAAAAGCCAGTGAATATGTCAAATGGAAAAGAACGACATAAATATTTTCAAAATTAATAAATGAATCCCTATTGCTTCATTTTATCTTTGTTCTATTATAGATGCTTGTTTTACTTTGCCTATTTTCTTCAATTCTTAGATATTCAATCTGCAGAAGACAACTTTCCCCGTTTCTTATTTAATGACTGCATCTATCACTTCTGCTGTAGCTTCCACTGTTCATTCTAATACTTTAGTTGTATGTTATGTAAAGATGAAAAAGCTGCCATCATTGAATATTAGAAGGTTTTTTGGACCCTTATTTAACAATTTGTTTCATCTGGTGAGTCTATAACATATGACAGAGGAAATCTGACAGTCAACTCAGCAAGATACCTCAAATTTGGCCTAGTACTCAAGCCATAATTCCTTTCATCCTTCTCAAAGTTGATGCATGTATTGTATTTTTCATGTCGAATTCTGGCTGACTGTTTACCCCCTGGTATCCCTGCCTTTGTTATTGTGAGGGCTCCAGGAGAGGCCCATAGGAAAAAGCAGTCACATAATTTCTGTTGGTACATATCTTTTTTAATTTTCCCAGAGTCCTGGGAAAATAGAAGATATTGGTTAATAGATATTAATAGATATAGAAGATATTGGTTAAATATAAGAAAAAACCCATTCTGTTTGTTCCCTGGATAAACATCAACAAACCCCAGTATCAATTTGTTCTGTGCTGTAACACTGTCAGGATAAACATACTATATGTCAATGGTCGTTATAACAATGACCACTTTTTATATTTCAGCATTGGACTAGTAAGGCAATTAACAACACTCAAAATTACAGAGAAAATGTTTCTCTTAACCAGAAAATGCATGCATTTCAACCAAATACCTAATTTACACCTTATTCCTGAAATTGTACTCACCAAAGGAACTAGACTGAATAGGTGAATATCAATGAGGGGCCTGTTTATTTTGTTGGCGGGGGGGGGAGAACGATACCCTGGTATCTGGTATGAGTGTCTTACTGTAACTGCTTTGACATTAGGAAGAACTGCAGAACCTGATGCTGACTCCTGTTATTTAACACACATAATTTTTAATCTCTCTATCTCAATTAATGCAAGCTGTTGAAGGGATGATGCCAATACCAGAAGGATTTTCCAAGGATTATATTTAGTAGGACATTCATAGCAAGACTAGAAAAATCTTGTGAGACTGGGAACTTTGAGGTGATAAATCTGAAGCAGGTCATTTGTCCGTTTACCCCCACAAGGGAATGCAGCTCAGAGGGATGCTGTTAGAGCTGTACCTTTCACTGAAATTTGGCTGTGTTTAGTTTTGCATGGAACTTATCTGGTCACTTGATAGTTTAACAGAAGTAGTTAATAGCTATTCCACTTGTCAGAAAAGGAAAATCTGAGCATGCTGAAAACAATCAAATATATTAAAACAAATGCTCAATTTTCACAGAAGAAGGACTTCAATTATCTATTGTAAGTTATTGCTTATCAGTGACACTACTGATAATTGCTATACCTCTAGGTGGCAAGTAATAATTTCTTCTTGAAAAATGAATGTTGGGAACCACGGTGTATTGTTTAGTAAATGCACAGCAGAGCAGTCTTCAAAAGCTGAATTTTCATACTGTTCTAAGGTTATTGCACTCCCTTTGGATTTAAGTTTTACTGATGGGTGAACAATTAAATTATTATCATTTTATTGTGATAATTCCTGTCTTGTCTATTTTGTTTCTATCATTAAATCTCAAAACAATTTGCAGTGGAAGTTTGTATTATTATTACTGCTTCCCAGGAAAAGCAGAAATAAAGTGACTTGTCCAGCATACCAGGGCTGAATTAGAAAGGGACAGGTAAGTGCTTAAGTTCTGTTGTCCAGTGGGACAAGATGTCTCTCATGTACAGGAGAGCGCAGAGGGGAAAATCCTATTTGTTTCATCTTAATTATGCCATAGGGTAGATCATTGCTTAAGAAAAAATTGCGATGGTCTGATTCAACAGCAAATACTGGATATAGAGTGACTACAAGCTTGGCATGATTAAGCACTTACTTAGACTATCCGGTGGTTTTATGCACCTATGCTGTGCATCTGCCATCATCTACCAGTATTTTAACTGGGCTATTTTAAGAAAGAACCAAGACCCCCTTTTAATTTTCTTAGGTTCTGATTGGATGCTTATGCTTTAGTTAAAAATATATCCCAAATAATTATGAAATTTATGTCTTTACTATAGCAGACTTGAGTAAATGGGACAGTCTTCTGAAAATGCAGTTTTCTGAGTTAATTAGGTGGAAGAAAATTCATTCTTTCTTCTGCTCATTGCTGATTTTCCTCTTGGTAAAAAATTCAACAGCTCTCTATGAGAGCCACTCAAAGAACACTGTGTCCCTTTGGCACAGACTAGTAAACAAGTCCCACAGAGCTTAGAAGATTATCAGCTGCTGAGGAAGCAGACGTTTGACTGTGAGCCTGTAGACATACTCAGCAGGGTGCATAAAATAAGGTAAAAATAATTGTGCCAGTGTGTCTGGTTGAGAAATTCAAAATTCCAGCAAGTGAGAAAATAAACAAACATATGAGATGGAAAATTGCAGTAACATCAGAGTGAGGTGGTTTCTGGATGAGCTGCTTGAGAGAATATTTTTGCTGTTTGCAAAATTTTGCAGAGAAGAGCAAAAGAATTGTGTTGTGGATGTAGGACAGAAAAGAAAGAAAAGTATGGGAAGACAAAGTTGTAACGGAAAGTATAATTTAAAACTCTTGTAGATGGGAGAAAGCAAAATAACGACATTGCTCTTCAATAGGTATGAAGCAGCACAAAATCAGTGAACTGATTTATGTAATTTATACCAATATTTGTACTTACCCTCCCTAAACTCTAACCCCAGTATGAAAATAATGACCTTGTATCAATTATAAATTGTGAGAGGAAAAGAAATTAATGAACTAAAATAGTAAAGAAGTCACTTTAGGTTTTTATGTGTCTTAAGAAGATATGTTCCATAGCTTTTAGCTCATATACTGCAAAAGGTGTGAGACTCCCCACAGTAATGCCTTTGAACCTCTAAACTTTGCCATGGAGTAAGAGGAGAAGTGTGGAGAATGTGTTGTACTGAGATATCAAAAGTTAAAGGCAGACATTTGTGAGGCTGAGGTTCCCAGGACATGGGTGGTGCCAAGGAGAAAGGGAGCAATGTTGTGGCAGTGCCGTCCTCCCCTTGACATGCCCTTTGTGGGTCCAGTGTCCCTGGAGCTCTGGGCTTTGTGGTTTTCTCAACCCTAACCCTAAGCCTAGCCCTAACCCTAAGCGGAGCAGTAAAAGCTGCCATTTGCGAGGTGGTGGTGCCAAGGGGAGCGCGACACTTTCACAACGTTGTTCCCTCCACACCTTTCTCCTTGGAACCACCAGCTCAGAAATGGCAGCTTTTACTGCTCCGCTTAGGGTTAGGGCTAGGCTTAGGGTTAGGGTTGAGAAAACCACAAAGCCCAGAGCTCCAGGGACACTGCAACTACAAAAGGAATGCCAAGGGGAGCATGGCACTGCAGCAACATTGGTCCATCCAAAACTTTCTCCTTGGCACCACCCATGTGCTGCCATCCTCAGCCTCCCAAATGGCTGCTTTTAATGCTTCATTTAGGGTTAGGGTTACCCTTAGGTTTCGGGTTGAGAAAAACACAAAGCCTAGAGCTCGAGGGACACTGCATCTACAAAAGGCATGGCGAGGGGAGCACAGCACTGCCACAACTTTACTCCCTCTACAACGTTTTCCTTGGCACCACCCTTTTGCTGGGATCGTCAGGCTGACAAATGGCTGCTTTTCATGCTCTGCTTAGGGTTAGGGTTGAGAAAACCACAAACTGTACGGCTCCAGGGATACTACAAAAGGCATGCCAAGGGGAGCACGGCACCGCCACAGCATTGTTCCCTCCACATCTTTCTCCTTGGCACCACCCGTGTGCTGGGAATTTCAGCCTGACAAATGGCTGCTTTTACTGCTCCGCTTAGTATTAGGGTTGTGCGTAGATTTAGGGTTGAGAAAACCACAAAGCCTAGATCTCCAGGGGCACTGCAAGCAGTATGCAGCAGAAGAGACTGAATTTTGAGACCTTCATGCTATTTAAATACTACTCACGAAACCTAATCCGTGGAACGTCAGGGCGAATGGTAGGTTGTCTCCAGTGAATGGTGGCCTAAGGACAACATTTGTGTAAAACCTGTGTGTGGGTCTGTCAGCCGAGTGTGATGCCGTATGAAGGCCCAAATAAGGCACAGGTATTCTGAGGAACAGTGTGATCCAGGGGGTGGCTTGCGGGCACATCTGGAGTTATGCTGACAAATTAAAGGAAGCAGATCTGGGCTTGCAGGCATCTTAAGTTCCTGTTTCAGTGGAATAGCATCCAACATAGTCATAGAGAAGAGCCAGAGCACATATGGTGAGCCTCAATATGTACATCTGCTCATTTCAGTCGTGGAAGAAACCCAAGCAGAAAGATGAGAAAATATATACTGTGTGAGGAAACTGTAAAATGAGAAATCAGGTAATGTTTGAACAGCTTCGTCGCCTATTTTTACCTTGTGCATACTCACTCCAGGTTATCCATACAACATATTTGATGAATATTCCCACAGCTTGTACACGGATTGTTGTTGTTGTGAGTTGCTTGATTTCCTGTTTTCCACAAGGTGCCCTGACTGTGCTGACAGCTACTGCTCCTGTAGCACTGCCTCACTGCTTTCCTTGGTATCGGTTTGGCCTTACATCCGTAAGAAACAAGTAAGTCATGAACATATGATTCACTTGGTTTTCTTTTCTTCACTGATTTGCCCTCTTTTTGCATGTTGCAGCAAGTTTCCTTCTGCTTTTGGTGTCTACTGAATCTTTCATTGACCAGAAAGAGATCAAATACAAATAGAAATAAATGAACTTTTGTGACATGCAAAATCGTCTTGTAGATTTTCTTCTCATTTGCAGTAGTTTTTATATAATTTCTTTTTCTACAACAGTCTAGAAAGCAATGCACAAACATATTTGGACTTATTTGGATTTACTGGGATCACCAATACATGATGATACGGACTTACTGAGGTGTGTCTGACAAAGGGTCGCTTGACAATTAAGAGATTGAAGCATCTTTTTCATGTGGAGAGTCTGAGAGCTGTGACTGTTCAACCTGGAGAAGAGAAGGCTCAAGAGGGGACCTTATCTGTGTATATGCCCTTCTTGTGGGAGTGAATGAAGACAAAGAAACCAGGATCTTTTCAGCAATGCCCACTGACAGGACAAGAATCAAAGGGCACCAATGAAAAAATATGAAATTCCATATTAACACAAGAAAGAAATTTTTACTCTGAGGATCACCAAGCACCGGTGCAGATTGCCAGGAGACCAACTGGACATGGTTCTGGGTAACCAGTTCTAGGTGGCCCTGCTTGAGTAGGGGAGTTGGATTTAGATGACCTCGACAGGTCCCTTCCAACCTGAACTGTCCTATGAATCTGATTTTGTGCAGCTCTTTTTGCTGTTTTTTCTAATTAACACTTGCCTGAAAATCAAACTAATATTACATCATTATTCTGTAATTATTTGTTAGCAAGCAATCTTTCTCTCATGTAGTCCTGAAATGTTTTAAGTCTTTTTCTCATCTCCATTACATCATATTTAGAGTTCCATGAGAATATTTTTCCAGACTAATTCCATATTATCTTTGTATCTTCCTATTTTTTTCAGCGAACTGATGTTAATAACACTTATAATCCTCTGAATGTTGGCATTAAATGCCACAAAGTCAAGGCCCTGATTAATTTGTACTCACAAAACCACTTAAGAGTCCTGCATTAAGCTGGCTGTTCTAGTCCTTTCTGAAATAAACAATTGTCAGTAGAGGTTTCTCATCTCCACATTAAAATGATCAAATAATGTAACATATGTGTGGTCCCTTCCCCTCTTGTACTCTTTGTTAACTCTTCAGAACTTTTGTTGTTCAGGATCAATGCTGTATTGATGGGAAATTTTTCCACTGTATTTCAGTCCACCTGTTTTACTAAAGAGAGTTTGAATAGTTACCATAAGAGCAATAATTTACATGGGTATCTTTTGAGAACTAGATACATCAAACAGAAGTAGAGTTATACACAGGACAGTGGCTGCCACTTTTGGTTTCCTGAGAGGTGAATAAAGTTTGCTAGTACACTCTGATCTTCAGTTATATGCCATTTTAAAGAAGTTTGCTACTCAATATTGCTTATCAATATATTTTTTACATAAAGAAACAACTCTATAAAAAATCTCTTGAATGCTCAAATACTATTCTGATTTTCGATTTTTGTATCAGGCAGTTTTATACAGCTCTGCATCAAGTAATAGTGCAGATGAATGATTGTCTGTAGGTCTGATTGTTTAAGGGTTTTCCACATTTCCACATGCATCAATTCTGTGCCCTTCACAGCATTTCTGGGAGGCTGAACAAGGACTGTTGTTGCACGTTTCTTTGATCAAGAACTGAGGATAACTCAGTTTTACACAGAGTTTGAAAGCAAATCTGGATGGCTCTAGGGTTTTTTTTGAGTATAGATTTTTATAGTTGTTTCTTTATCTTGCTACAGAGATTATGAGTTTTCAGAACAATGAAGCATATGCTAGAAGAGAAAGCAGCTACCTATACCATATTTGCTATGTTGTTCCTAATATCAAGTTAGCTGTTAATGAATTTGAGTAGTTGAATATTTGATGTGAAACTGAAGTTTTTGAAACTCTACAGGCTTTTGAAAACATTAATATTTACAGTTCCCTCTATCCAAAGCAGAAGAGCTTTGACATCAGTAGTTAACACTCCTTCATCTCCACAGCCTATATACATGTCTTTGTAAGACATTTACGGTGATTCCAATTATCCCATGAGTGAAACGTGAGACATGGCAGGAAGTAGCCTAGCTCACCTACATATGCAATCACACAAAAGAAAAAATATTTGCATGTATTACATGAATTTTGGTCTTTGGTATAATCACAGGTTGAAATAAGAAACACGTGAAAGATC
The DNA here is from genome assembly GCA_013397865.1 of Struthidea cinerea. Lineage (NCBI taxonomy): Eukaryota > Metazoa > Chordata > Aves > Passeriformes > Corcoracidae > Struthidea > Struthidea cinerea. The sequence continues at coordinate 254,469 of VZTI01004282.1, forward strand.
TACATGAAATATTTTCACATGTCAAATAGAACAGAGAGTTATTTTCATTATGTTTAAAAACTGTCCACTGTCAGACTTTAACACATTTTTATTTATCATATGAACTTGGAATAAATTGCATTTCTTCCCCTTAATCTTTTCATAAAAAGAAAAAAACTCTGTGATATTATGTTGGTTATTACATATATTGGAATACGTCACTCATGTTCTTGTTATCATGACACAGAAACAATACTCATTCTGTGGGTCAGTATCCAGAATGAAAAGGCATGAAGGAATTTGTTCTTTTATCTGATCATACAAGTGGGACAAGCTAGGCAGAATGTCACCGAATGGAATGGCAGTGATAACCACTGATGAGGATAAGGAGAACATCAGATGTTTAAATACTATATTAAACAATAAAAAGGAAAAGAAACATATAACTTTTGAAAAAATTGAGCAAGAAGTCAAGTTGTAACTTAACTTGAAATAAAAGATAAGAGTTTTAGAATCTTTGTGCCTGTTGATTTATCTGAAATTGGTTTCTCACTTGCTTGTAACTGTATAGAAGAAGTCAGTCATCTAAATGTGCACTGTGGTGCAGTAGAGCAGATGCTCTATTTCAGTGTTCTGAGGCTCATGGGACTCAGCATACAGGAGTCATGGCTTCCTGTATTAAGATAACCAGTCATCAGCTTGTGGAGGGCTTTTTAATACAGTCAGGCTTTTTGATGTGATCTGGGAAGATATATTCTAACTGAGATACTGATCTACTTTTATACTTGGGTGCCTAAAACTAAATAAAAGTAGATTTAATCTAAATGAAAATATCCTATATTTCAGGAATATCTAAATGATCTGTATTTTGAAAAGGAGACTTTGAGCGTCACTGAAATGTAAGTTTGTATTAATAGTATGTCACAAAACATGGTTTCTATAAAAATGTGCAAGTATATAGATTTAACTTGGAAATGGAAACTGGTAAGGTTGTTCTTTCTCTTTCTTTCTTTCTTTCTTTCTTTCTTTCTTTCTTTCTTTCTTTCTTTCTTTCTTTCTTTCTTTCTTTCTTTCTTTCTTTCTTTCTTTCTTTCTTTCTTTTTTCTTTCTTCCTTCCTTCCTTCCTTCCTTTCTTTTTCTTTCTTTCTTCNCTCTGTGAAGCTCATAGGAGTTACAGCTGTTTAAACAAGAAAGACATTAAGATCTTTTTTTATTTTTTAGACCAAAGCTTTCTCTCCTTCCTTCCTTCCTTCCTTCCTTCCTTCCTTCCTTCCTTCCTTCCTTCCTTCCTTCCTTCCTTTTTCTTTCTTTCCTTTTCTTTCCTGCCAGTAGTCAATCAATAAACATAGAATAACAAAAAATTCATGATACAGTTTCATACCACATTCAGTTACACAGGACTCGATGCCAAGACCCTCCAGTATGGCTTGCACCTGAGCATTGAATTAGGTACAGAAATTGCCAGCAGGTTTCCTTCTGTAGCAAGGTTGTCCTCCTGTCCTTCACAGTAACTCTCTGCTAATATTCATTCTTCCCTTGTTTTTCTCCCTGAATTCCCTTTTATTACTGTCCTGAATGCTAATGCTATGAGAATGAAGTGTCTAAAACTTTGATTACTCAACAGGGTTCATCAAAATTAAGCAGCACTGCAGTATGTGCTTATAGCATTATTGTCAATGGCTACTCAGTTATCAATTTACTGAAGAAGAGAGTAAATAGTGCTTTCAGACAGTATTTTCACAATTTTTTAAAATTGCTATCTAAATTTCTTTATTTTTAATTTTTGTTTTCTGCCACAATGAAAGAGAGATTAAATCTGAATCATATTTCTAAAAAGAAATTGATTCATCAGTAGTCTAGTTGTTTGCTTTTTTTTTATATGGTTATATGGTTTTAGACTCTTCATTTGACACTGAATCTCTATATCTCTGAACATTTTGAATTCTACATAGAGACCCTGTGTTCCTCGGAATGTATAATTTCTATTTGTAAATACCTTTTCCCCCCCTGCCTTGAACTGTCCTGCCTTTTTATTTTTATTGTTAAAGGAATGCAGGGGAAGTGACAGTGCAAATAGAGCACTGTGCTTTGCAGATGAAAAATGTGTCAGGGCATGCCAACAGCTGCAGGGCCCTCAGCTGCTTATTCTTCTGCTGTTTTACTTCATGCTATTCCTTGACTGTTCTGCTTTTCTTCATGGAGCTGTGAGAGAAGTGGATGGAAGGATGATTCTGGTTCCTCTTTAAAGTCTTTCCATCCATCCATCCATTAAAGGCATTGTAAAGATGCAGCACTGCAAAAATATTGTTTCCTGAGTGTACTTCTTTAGTCTTGCTCTGTATTTCTTAATGTGGTCTTAGAAAATATTGTTCTGGTAATTTTTTTTTTTATGGTTCCAAACACAATTTCCAAATACAATGGCTATAGAATCAGGAATCAGCACTGCAGGATCGATCTCTGTTACTTTGGCAGCCTGTGGATTAGCAGCAATGGCTTGAATCTAACTTCCAAATTAAATAGTAAGCTCTTCTGATCAGAGAACTAGTGTCTACATCAGGAGTTAATTGTCCTAGTCACTCTTTGTAGTCAATGTAATCAATATCCTGTCTTTTCAGATGAAAGTAAATCTAAAGAAAGTAACATGAGCTGTGTATCCAGCAATGCCTCTCTCCTTATTGGGGTGAATCAAGGTTAGCAAGCTAGCTTACATGAAGGAAGTTAGAATTGAGGTGAATCCAGATCTGTCAGCTGGGTTTTTTTTGTGGAGTTGTACATTTGCCTTGCATATTGCACTGCTGATTCTGACAGAGGCTCCTACAGGTGATTAAACAGATAACACTTGTCCCTTTTGTGCAAAGAAAATCAAGTGAAGGGAGCAGAAGGAATAGAAATGACGACTTGTGTCCTGAGAAAAAGTCAGTAAATAATATTCAGCTAGCATTTAGGTAATTAAATGAATTAATTTCGTGTCCAGAGAAATTATTCATTAATATGATTTTTGATGTCTCAATTTGATCCAAGACTTGTAGTAAAAATCAATCTAAGTGCGCAAAATTTGCACAGTGTTGGCAAAACTCTGAGGCTTTATTCACACTATTCTACAAACATGTAAGTATGTGCTTCCCTCTCAAGAACATGAGCTGTATCAAGGTGAAAGCATTGCCTACTGTCTACTTGGAAGATCCAAGCTGCAGTGGCAGAATTTTGAAATATGGAAAAAGATTATGGTTAAAACAAAAAGCTTTAATGGAGAGATAATCTTACCATCAATGACAAAAGTCCCTCTGAATTAAAGATTGCCCAATTACAATCAAGAATAATATCAGAAGGGTAAAATATGTCTTGAGGCATACAGATATGGATAGAGAAATACCAGATGCATCCATACCTTGATATAGAATTGAAGTGCTAAATATGTTTGCATTTGACATTGTTAACTATCCTTAAGTAATATTTGCAAAAGCTTTTAAAAAGTGCTTGCATCAGGAGGGAAAATATGATGCCATCTGTTTACCTCACACAAGCACATTGGTTTGTGCAAACTAGTTATTCTGGATATTATAACAGACTTGACAAACAAACACCTGTTTGTTTCTACAAATACCAGCGCTGAAGTTTGCACACTCTCCCACAAACACAGAGGGGCTGTCTGAAAAGTGAGCTCATGCTGAACAAGAGCAAATGAAGACAGCATTAAGTACTGCTCACAGTGTAATCTTCATCCCTCCTTACGGATATAAAAGTGAGTCTGTACTCCATCTTCATAACTTAGAATCATTTCCGTATGATTACATTGACTTTCAACTTTTTAGTTATCTTGCATATTATGCTCACTTCTCACCATCACAGGTGTTGGTAAGATGCACAAGAGCAGAAATATCATGGTGTAGAAATTGGAGGGTGAACAAGCTAAGAAACGTGATGCTTTGGCTGTATAGTGCTCTGATGCCTCTGGCAGCAGGACATCTAGATGTGGAGCCCCACCAGCAAATTCAAATTCATGTTTGTGAAATAAAACTCACAAAGGAAGTGGCTACCTGTCTGGAGTTTGTGAGCTATGTATATGTTTTTATACATTATATATATTTTAAAATTGAAGCAGGAAGCTAGGGTGGGGAGATATAAGACAGGTCATGAGCAAAAGCTGTGGGTTGAAGAAGAAAGGCAGTAACCAGCTCTGAAGTGAGCACTGATTTCAGCCCATAGAGTTCTCAGTTGTAAGAAAGTGATTTCTCTTGAAATATATGGTCTTATTATCACATGACAGGGCTGACATCCCCAGTGGAGTCATGTTAGCTGGAAAAGTTCAAATCTACATTTCTTTGCCATAGATCACTGATTGAATACCAAAGCATTAAACCAAAGAAATACATCTCTGGGGACAAGTTTCTAAATATACAAAACAAGAACTGCCCCTCACTGGCCATGATTCTTCTATGAGCCATTAACTCACTGTCAAGAGTATCTTCTGTAGTAGATTTGTTCCATTAGTGCCATCACCAGAAGCAGCTTGTGGCAAGACACGAATAAAAAAAGAGAAATTGTATAAATCCATCTGATTTCATCATTGGTTTTCTCACTGAGTGCTTGAAACAACTTTCTATTGTACAGATAGTGCACAGATTGACTTCATCTGATCTATAGCCTCTTTCAGATTTGGTGCATTATATTTTAGGGCTTGATTGAAGGACTCACCATTAAAATGATTAGAAGTATAGCAACTTCTTTATTGACTGGCATTCATAAGCTGTACCTTGTTGCGGTGACCCAGCCCACCTCAGGGCAAGATGTCATTAAATGGATCAATTTTCCTGCTCCTGACTTCGATCCCAAGGGCAGGTCTGAGGCCAGCTCATAGGATGACCATCAGACCTAAGGCCATCCTCTTCTGGGTGATTGCCACTGCCACATCTCCTCCCCTCTTTCTAGACCCTTCTCTTGTTCTTTAGTCCTTATTGGTTCATCTGTTTAGGTATATTTATTAGTTTAATTGCCTAGGTATAAGTTCCAGAAAGTTCTCCCCTGTTCCTTTCCCTATTGGTTACCTGTCACCCCCATCATCTCCCTATTGGACTGTTTCTCTTAGTTCCTCCCTCTTTTAGAGCACCATCAAAAGGCTTCTCTGGTTCCTCCCCTTGCCTTTTCTGGTGCTCTGCCTTCAGCTTTGAAGCTCCTTGTTACTTTTTGTTATCAATAAAACTGGATTTGTGGGCACCAGAGAGGTCCCTCTACCTCCTTCGCCGCAGTCCCGTTGCTAGGCAACATCCAAGCTGCAGCCTGCTCCTTTGTGTGCCTCTGAGCAGAGCGCTCCGACCAGCCGCGAGGACTGTGTCCCTTTGGTCGCCGACCAGGACACCGCCTTGCCTCCTGCCAGGCCACCGGGCGGCCGTGGCAGCGACGCAGTACCTCTGTCCTTCCAGGTGTTGAGAAACAGGATTTGATCATGTTTGGGAAATGGAATAAAGTACACCAGAATACCAGTGTAATCATGTAGCTTAACTCTGTGCATATAGATCATAATGCAAAAACTTTAATGGAAACATCAAACTTCATAAAAATGTGGTAACATTATTGCCAAGTTTGTTAAGTGGACCAAATACTAGGCTATAGCCAGAAAGATGTTCCAAGCCATTAGTAATTTTAAGGGATGAGACCAAGGAAAAGCAAAGCACCATGGAGAAAACTGATTCCATAGCAAATGATCAAAGAAATGAGGAAAAGGTAACTGAAATACAGTGCCTTTAGTCACATATTTCAAATGCATGGAAAGATCTGAAGATGTGCATGAACTCACAGTAGAGAAAAAAATCAGAGAACTGAGCTGGGTCCAGCTGGTATAGGTCTGGCAGATCTTCTTGGTACTTCTTGTGTTCCACCAGCTGGGCATCACTGTGGTACAGAGCAGAAATAGAAGAAATCAGCTGTGCATAGGAGGGAGAAAAATTTTAAAATATGGCCAATTCTGTCTCTTCCCCCTCTATCCCCTTGCTATTTGGTCATGGCTGGCAAAGGTATGAAGCCCTTATAAAACATCTAGTAGTTAGAGGGAAGTTGAGGAGAAATAAAATGTACAGGGAATGAATCTTTTGCCTTCCAGAGAGGTTAGATTTCATTATGCTGAGAAGTTTCTCCCGTGAGGACTACATTTGTCATCCTGTACAATAAAAAACAGATTTTGACAGTTCCATCTGTAAGTAACACTCCACCATGCAAATGCTGGGCTGGGACTCATTGTGCCACAGGAAACAGGCCTGCATTCGGAGAGCGACTTTCCACTTTGTCTTACTTGCTCACAGGTTTTTTCTATTTCTTTTATTAAGGAAGCTTCCATCCACTATTGTTCAGCAAATGGGATCTCATCAAGTGCATCATCTTCAACTTGATAGAATTGATTCAGGTGCTGAATTATATACCAGGTAATTGGAATGACCTAGCAGAGAATGTGCCTGCATTTATAAATAAGATCTGAACTCAAATAACATATACGAAGGTAATATACTAATCTCCAGATTTCCTGGTAAAGTCTCATTATCAGCATCCAACATCACCTTGATTATGTTGCTCTCTGGGCATAAAATCCAATTTATTACTTTTCCTTTTAAATAACAAATTATTCTATTTGGCTTAGTTCGGTTGTAACTGAAAGGTTTTGGGACCTATTTTAGAGAGACTGGGATTGTTTTACTATTCTATTACTTTTTGTGTTGTAGCATGGCATCATGACATGGGAAAATTGGTAATTTTTTTAAAGGTTAGCTTTCCAGGTTTCTGTTATCAGATATCTTTATAAAGAAGGTTTTCTCCTGAAACTCCCCCTGCAATGATGTATTCTTGGCTTTTCACAATACATTTTGAGTATTACCAGTTTTAAAGTTTCCCTAGATACTTTCTCAAGTCTATTGCCAAAGTTCAGAAGTTTTCCTTCATTGAAGCTTTATTACTATAATTCAATATATGAGATTTGAGAATAGTTATTCAAAGATACAGAAAGTGGTTGTAGGTTGGATGAGAGCTTAAGGACAAAGAAATGAGCATACTTCTATATTTTGTTTGTATTTGGCACTCTGCTTAGTTGTCTTAGGGAGATCTTTTGCTGCAAAACAGACTGAGATGTATCACTTTAGTGCATGCAAAATAAATGACTGGGGAATTTATCGCATGCTTTGGTGTGGACAACCATAGAACCTACAGATTGTCAAGATAGGGTCTGAAGTTTGGGGTTTTTTCTCCTGATTTTTTGCCTGCTACAATTAGGTGAGATGCCAGCACAAAGGACCAGAAATCTGAGGGTTCTGAAGAGATGCTTGGACTTGTTTGACTTCCATAATTTTCTCACCTGTTTAGGTCTGAATTGAGTTCTTGATCTGCTATCAGGAAAAAACTGTCCTCATCTCTAAGTAACATAATCATCTGGCCATGTCACCCCAGTCTGTTCCCTGCCAGCCATGGCTGTGAGTGATAATTGCTTTTTTCTAATCTCTGGCTGCTAAAATTAAGTGGAGTAAATTTTGTACAGAAGGAGGATCCTTGACAGACATGAGTCCCTAGAGCTCGAGACTATCAGCAAAACTTCAGTCTGAAACTAAAGGTAGTGGCTAAACTTCAAATGTTTATATGTATGGTCTAGACAGTCCCAAGGTTGATTCTGTGTTTAGCTAATATATCAATTAAAAAGTGTGTCTGGATTAAAGTCAAATATCTGTTTGCAGACTAGAAATGCGTGTACATGTTTTAATGGTTTCTTCTCTCCTTGCAACGTAAGAAATATTGTATTGGCACTGCACTGCTTCTACTCTTTCTTGAATGTCAGTTACAAAAATATGCAGGGCCAGCTTTTATAATTATGTGGCTGATTCAATGTGATTTAAATTTGCATATATAAAAACTTATATAAAAAATATATGTATGATTTATACCAACAATTCCTTTTTATACGTTCAAAAGGGCTTGCCAAAACACTTGAACTTCTGACTGACAATGTGGAAAAGAAGCCCTAAGTCACTGAGTCACGTTCAAACATTTCAACTTGCTATTGCATTGCCATAATATAAATCAACCTGCACTCCTCCTGTGAAAACATGTATATCTGGTGCAACAACAACGTAGTAACTGGAAGTGTGAATTCATTGGATACCTGTAGAGGGATTTATTTCCTGTGCCTTAATTTTTCCCTCTAACACACTAACACAGTGGTAGTTTTCCCATGCAAACATTCTTAAGATTCCACAAGCTGGTTTCTGTTGAAAGTTAACTTTTCTGATTCATCTTCATATTTTTTTCTCTAAGGTAATAATTACCCCATTTTTCCTCTCGAAGGTGAAAACAGCATCTTTCAATGCTTCAGCTGGCAAAAGCATTTTGAAGAATAACCTTCTAAGACTAAGACACAGAAATAATACCATGCTGTAGTGCTATACAGCAGCCTGTCAAAACCCTTAAATCAGTGATTCTTCCCAGCACCACTCCTGCAGAGGGGCACCTGGAGTCAATTAGTTCAGATTAAGAGGAAAGAATATATACAGTCTGTGTCCTTGTGTGGTAGAGGAGATGAAGGGAGTTAATTGGCTTTTTTTCCTCCTTATAGCTGAAAAGAATAGTGTTTTCTTACGTGTATGACTAGGAACTGTCAAACCATGGTAATTATTTCATTTATTTATCTGGGCTTGTAGGTTTCTATCTATTGAGTTTAAGGGGCCTTTGGGTGTGGTTGGGGAAAGCAGTGGAGAGGAGGGCTCTGCACTTACGTTTTGCTACCCACATTTAATTTTACCAAATCAGAGAATGCAGGCAGTTTAAGACAGATGGCAGTTCTTGACATATGAAGAATAAAACTAACATTGAAGGGCTTTGGGGGGCTCTGTGTGTGGTCTGTTGAAGTCAGTGATGTACAGTACATTAAGTTTGTTGCTGTTAGAAGGCTGTATCTCTAGCTCTTATAAACTGATGGAAATCTGTGCCTCTGTTAATTTTTTGTCTGCCTAGTAATTTCTGAAATTTTCTAACTGAATAACTTTGTCTTTTCTTTGTTGTTATGACATTTGATTTTTGACAGATTTTGGGTTTTTTCTCCTTTTCATGCAGAATAGTTCAGTTTCTCTGTCAGAGAAAATAGTGTAGGATGAACCAATGTTAAATAATACTCCTACTTACAGTATAAATAATCTTAGTGTAAAATTCTACCTGAGAAACCCTCACCATTAAAATATTAAAAAGATTAAAATCATACTGATATCAAAGTTTAGGTGTTCCTAATTAATGTTGTCAATATTCAAGATGAGCAGGATTGTCTTTACTCTGCAAAGTTGCGAATGTCAAACGGAAATCTATTTCTTTTTCAATCCTACATTACCAGATGTTGCAATATTTTGTTTACCAAGCTGTTAAAAACTATGTCTAACAGAAAATGAGATGGGCTCCAAATGGGATTCAAATAGGGTGAAAAGAACGAACTGAAAAAAGACCATAAATACTAAGATGTGCATAAAATGTTGCTTTTACCAAATTATGTCAAATCTTTTTCTTGTGTAATGCTTGCTTGATAAATTTTCCCTTAATGTGGATGTTTGTGAGATTGTAAAAGTGTGGTTTTAAATTTCTTTAATACTTTTTTCTTGTTTTTATTGGAACAACTAGGAATTTATAAACTATTTTTAAAAAATCATAATCCTAAAGCACAGTCAAATTGTACTCTCTCTTTCGAGTTAAAAATACTCTAGTTTAGCTCAACCCACATTAGCATTAATTTAAGATAAGATAGTGGTTGAACACCTTAGTTTTTCCCAATTTATATGTTCAATTCAGGGATATTTATTGTTATAATAATTGACATCATGTGAAGGATAGAAGGAAAAAATCTTAATGTAGACTTAGATCATTAGGATATGAAAAAACCATTAATTTCTGTATTTTTTTACATAGCATTTGATTAAGATCTTTTTTTCTGGAGTTCATGGTTTCTTTACATTTTAAATGTAAGTCTGGATTCCCAGGTATAATGTAACTTGACTATGAGAAAATTATTCTTTTCATTTTGTTACTTATATGTTATCAGCTTTAATTCCATGCAAATATAATACTATTTTTTGGAAATTATAGTTTCTACAAGATAGTGGATTTCATAAATAAACACTAATCCTGAATTAAATCCCAAGAAAATATTAACTTGAGTTAGATTTAAGGATATTTTTTCATTAAATATTTCTCAATAGCAAACAACCAACCTTTTTATTACAGGATTAAATGTATCTTCCAAAGCCCTTCTTGTGTTCCTGGTGCTGCTGTTTGTTTGAACTGCATCAGCTGTAGAAGCATAATTACCAGTTCTGAAAAACAATTTTCATGGTAACATGCAGCCAAAGCCTGGAGTGGCAAATGGGAGAAGCCAAGGATTGATAGGAACTCTTGATACATGTCAGTCTCTGCCTTATTGCTGAATTATCACAACAAAAAAACTTGCTGGTGCAAATCATGAGTAGAAGAATGATGATAAGTGCTTGGGTGTCCTTTTAAAAATGATTGTGAGCTTGTTCATAGCGTTACAATAATATAAGCAAATAATTGCTAACACCTTAGTTAAACGTGACTATAAGATTTTCAGTAAGAGTTAAATCTGTGATTATTAATGATATCACTAGAGGGAAAGATGAAACTGAGATGGGGCTTTTTCCCAAAATCAGTCAAAAGGTAGAGCTATTAATTACTTTTACCGTCTCATTCTGGTCCTGAAAATGAAAGCTGAATATTGTTAGGAATAGACTAACAAAAGGGCTGAATCACTGCTTTGAGTAGAGAGCATACCTCAGTCATACCAAATGTCAGTTACTCATGTACGTCTTTTCCATGTAGGAACACGGACATACACATAATACTCCTGGGTTAGAATAAAGAGAAACAGGAAAAATGATACTAAAATTGAAGATGCCATGGTTTAACCCCAGCCAGAAACCAAGCGCCACTTTTCCCCTGGTGGGATGGGGGAGAGAATCGGAGGGGCTAAAAGTGAGAAAACTTGTGGTTTGAGATAAAGACGGGTTAATGGATAAAGCAAAAGGGACCTGTGCAAGCAAAGCAAGGAATTCACTCTAGACTTCCCAAGGGTAGGCAGGTGTTCAGCCATCCCCAGGAAAGCAGGGCTCTGTCACACCTAGCAGTTACTTGGGAAGACAAATACGATAACTAAATATCCTCTCCTTCCTGCTTCAGTTCAGGAAGGACATTGAGGTGTTGGAGCAAGTCCAGAGAAGGGTGATGAAGCTGGTGAATGGTCTGGAGCACAAGTCTTATGAGGATCAGCTGAGTGATTGTTTAGCCTGGAGAAGAAGATGTTCAGGGGAGACCTTAGCACAATCTTCAGCTGCCTGGAAGGAGGTTGTAGCCAGGTGGAGTCAGGGGCTTCTCCCAGGCAACCAGGATGAGAGGAAATGGCCTCAAGCTGTGCCAGGGGAGGTTCAGGTTGTACATCAGGAGGAAATTCTTCACAGAAAGGGTGATTAGATATTGTAATGGACTGCCCAGAGAGGTGGTAGAATGTCACTGGGGGTTTTTAGATAAGAATGGATACGGAACTTAGTGACATAATCTAATTGACACGGTTATGTTTGTTCATAGGTTGGACTCAGTGATCTCAGAGGTGTTTTCCAACCTAATTTATTCTGTTATTCTGTGATTCTTCTCCGGGTTTTCCTGCTGAGCATGATGCCATATGATTTTAAACATCCCTATGGTCAGGTGGGGTTAACAGTCCCGTATGTGTCCCCTCCCAGTTCCCTGTGCACACCCAGACTCCTCACAATGACATTCATATCAGCTCTTCTCCCTCAATAGTACCTTCCACAGCCTCAGTCCCAGCCTCTCACCCATGATCCTTCTCCCAGTTTTTCCCCTCTGCTATGCTATGTTTCTTTACAGATAATGGAGGTAGCTGTCTGGTTTTGGATTTAAGGCAGTTACAGGGAAAATACAGTGGAAAGTACAGTGTCAGACTCTGCACATAGCACGGTCTAAAGACATAAGAAAATGAAAATCCATAGAAATTCTTTGACAGATGCAGACACAATTTGCACACGGCTAAGTTACCCAAATTCAACAGGATTCCAACAGTATGCAAGTTTTGTGTGTGGGTTTGTTTCTTTTTATTTTTATATATTTTTACTCTTTCCTGCACCCCAGTAACAGCTACAAGTAGATGGAACTTCTGACTCTGTTTACAGTAGTCTTCAAGGCCAGGTGGGATGGGGCTTTGAGCAACCTGGTCTAGGGAAAGGTGTCTCTGTCCATGGCAGGTGGGTCAGAACTAGATCATCTTTAAGGTCCCTTCCTACCTAAACCAGGATGATTTAATTCCATGATTCATTGTAAAGTGATAAATTGTGGTTAAGAAAGATTCAATTAAATCTGATCCACTGCTCTGAGAGTGAGGGGAAAGCATATGCAAAATAAACTTTGTAACAAAGCACAGTTTGCAAGACTTAAACAGCCAATTCTTTGCTTTTGGTCAGTTTTTCAAGACAAGCTCTTTGATATTGATAGGACTGAAGCTTTCCTTGTACATGCCCATATAATTCACTTGACAGAGGCATTTGGAGCACAGAAAGTTTCAGCCTAGGTGACTTCAAAGTTCATGACAGCATGAGCAAGTGAAAATTGGTCTTTGCTAGGGAAATTTGGACAACTTTTTGGTAAATGCTGTCATCAGCTCTGTCCCTAAGAATAATGACAGATGTCTTTCCTTTTGCATTGCTGAGATAGCTTTCTTATGCTAATACAGTTATGTGAAATGAAATATGTTACACAGGAAAAACAAAGAATGTCCATGAAATCAAAAGCTCTGTTATACAACAATACACTTCAAACTATCCCTTTTATCTAGTTCTATGCGAATAAGATATGAAGTTTCCTCCAATTCAATAACATATTCCTTTACAACTAAGCTCTGCTATTGGATATATGTGCTGCTTTCATTGTTTCACAGGGAATGGTTTTCACTAGGCTTAAAATTATATCTTCTTTGTTGAAAGCATTTGAAATTAACATAATTAAAGTAGCAAGAAATGCAGATGGATGGGTGGGCTGGGCCTTGGTTTTGAATAAATGACATTGGTAGGCTTTTGGATCTCAGATACCTTTTAGTTACACTGAATTTCTATGCAAATTTTAAGAGTTTTTAAGATCCCCTCCAGCTGGCTAAAGTGTAAATTCTACTATTAACCAAAAAAACCCCCCAACATGGAAATGGCCCAAGAAATGCATCTTTTGCCCACTGTTTCTATTTCAAGGGACTGTGAATGTTGGCTGGCAGCCAGGGCTGTTGCAGAGTACCAGTGGTAAAAGCTGTACCAGAATAGACCCTGCCCACACACAGAAATGTCAGGACTATTTAGCTTGTCAGTCCTAATTTCTCTCTGTGGTTGAAATCATCTCCTGTGACACACCCGTTGATGAAGCATATCATCCTTCAGCAAACATGCTCATTCCAACAGAATATTCTCTTTCTCGTTGCACTTGCAAAATGATTTAAGATGGGGATCTGAATGCGTTACCCCTCCCTGAAGCCTTAACTGTTGTTTCTATCACTTGAGAACTGTAGTTTATATCAGATCAAAAAAGATGCAACTCACTTGCCCATCTCCAAGCTTTTGGTTGTGCATCTGTCATGGTTTAACCCCAGCTGGCAGCCAAGTACCACACAGCTGCTCACTCACTTCCCTTCTGCCCCTGTGGTGAGATGGGGAGCAGAGTCACAAAAGAAAAGAAAATAAAACTCAAGTTTAATAATTATGGCAAAGTGAATTATAATAGTGATACTACTAGCACTAATAATTTTAATAAAAAGGAGAGGGAAAAAAGACTAAACCCAAGAGAAACAAGGGCTGCACACTGCAATTGCTCACCACCCCCTGACGGAGGCCCAGCTTCCCCCTGAGCAGTGATCATCCCCCTTCAAAGTAACTCCCCCCAGTTTATATACTGGACATGATGTATTTTAGTATGGAACATCCATTTGGACAGTTTGGGTCATCTTTCCTGGTCATGATCTCTCCCAGCTTTTTGTGCACCTCCTTGCTAGCAGAGCATGAGACACTGAAAATTCCTTGCCTCAGGGTAATTACTACTGAGCAGCAGCCAAAACATCAGTGTGTTATCAACATTATTCTCCCACTGAATTCAAAACACAGCACTGTACCAGCTACTAAGAAGAAAATGAACTCTGACCCAGTCAAAACAAGAACAGCATCTTGATGAACTGGGGCTTCTATTGCTGCAGACTGGTTATTCATTTCCTTTAAGAAGAATTTCCAGTCTGTTTTGCATAAAGTCCAAGGTTCACTAAAACCTATTGAAACTACTGTAGTTTTTAGAAATAAATTTGTTACTCTCTTAAGACTAATTTGTGGACTCCCAGTGGTCTGTTGATTGAAGCCTAATAGACTCAGGAGTATTTCTGTGATCCTCGGATTTTGTTGAAATTAGTCTTGGTACCTCAAGACATGTTGGTTTTTTAACTGCCCCGCTGAAACCGCACGTGAAAACCAGCCTTTTATCATATGCAAAATAGATTCATGGTCTTATATGTTGACTTCTTTTTTTCTTGTTTTAAAGTGTAGTGCAGATGACTTGTAAAGAGGTGTTAGGTCCTTTGTAGTAATTTTCCCGAAGTGCATCACTAGTGCCCTGTAGGTAAGGTGCGTCAGACTGCCAGCTATATTTTTTTATCTTATGCTTTATATCAGGAGATTTCAGTATGACTCTAGTAGCTGCTATGAATCTGGGTTGCACATACCAGTGAGGGAATGTGATCACTTTATACTGATAGCAGAGGCATCTTTTGTAAGGAAGTCCTCATTTGGTCTGTAAGATAAATTTCTACTTATAACCAACTTCTGTACTTTTGGAGTTGGTTTTGTGTGTTTTTTTTAATTGATTCTTTTTGACATGTTTTGTTACAACTAATTTCATTTGTCACAATTTCCTTATCTGGAAAAAAAATAAATTCTGCAAAATAATACAGTCGCATCCAGCTTTCATGCTAACATTTTTCCATGATATGCATCAGAGTAATTTCTTCTATAAAAATTTATTTATTAAGATTTTCAAAACTAGCTGTGAACTGCAGATGAAGCGTAGCGGAGGATAGCATTTTTATTTGTTCAAAAAGAGCAGAAATGTGAGAAGCAAGTACATTTTATCGTCAATCTAATTACCACGATAGAAGAATAGAATCTTGATTGAATACTTTCTGAGTTAAGTCTTTGATGTAGAAAACTACCTTTGTTTTTGTGTATTAGTGCAGCTGTGAGTCCATTCAGTTAATTTTCCCATCTTTCCATCTGTAAGTGGAAGACCATGTGATAGATGAATTTCTGTGCTCGTAAAGGCATCCACCTGACTTGCTTTTTGAAATCAGGAAGCCGTACTCATTCCTTGGGCAATTATTTTCTAATTTTCTGTCTAACAGTTTATACAGTTTTTTCCTGAGTGAAGGACACCCTTCCCCAGCCACCATATGTGTGTGCATGTCTGCACATGTGTTGTTCTTTAGGGCATGGGAGGAAAGAAAGAGATTTTGAATTTGGCCTAGGATTTTGGGCCAATAAACCTCCCTTCTCTGAAAGATATTATGAGGTATGAATAGCTAAGTACACTTCAGTGTGTATGTTATTAGACTGTTTCCTTCCTTTTTAAGTCAAGTGGCACTCAGTAAGCTAAAGATACTGAAGGAAAAGAACTTAATTATGTTTTAGACCTACGAAGAAGGAGCTAGGAATGGCTTTGATGTTTTGTTGTGGCTTTAAGTAGGACTGAGACAAGCATGTGTTTAAACTGTTTGAAGTTCCACCTTCCGCCCCTGCCTCCCACCTCAAAATCCAACCCCCAGGGAAAAGAAACAGCCCTAATTATGTAATCAATTCCTGGAGTTGGATAGATAGACATTCTAGTTGTCTTTCAAGGTGTAAAGGAAATATTTGTCTTTGAGTGTCTCTAGCTCAATGGCAAAGATTATTGTTCCAGCCAGATTAACTATGCTGAACATTAAGTATGTTTAGTGGCATTGTTGGAAATGGAATAAGGACCTCCATTACAAAACTTTTGCCTAGAGTTTAACTTTCCTAGTGCTCCATGGTTTTTCCTTTTTTTTCCCTTACCATTTCCTTCTGCAGTTATATCCTGAGATACTTGTCATCCTGTTGTCATCCTGGTCACTCTTTACCATTATTAATGATCCTAGATGATCCTATTGCTTTCTTTCAGCTTCATTCCAGGATTTTAACAGGGGAATGAACTGATTCTATTAGGGTTATACTTCAATGTATTAAAATAATGATTCAGAGACTGAATAGCTAAGCTATTTTCAGTAACTGCAACATAAAAATCTTTACTGTAACACTAGAAATTCAAATTAAAGAGTGAGGCAACTGCATCTTAAATTGAAGGCATTCACTTAATGAAGTACCAGGCTTACAAAACCAAACAACTTTGGTAAATAAAGCAAGCAAGCCTTCATCAGTTACATGCTGCCATTTGCTATAAATTTCTTTGGACTTTTTAAACCTCTCATCTAGCAGGAAACACTCTACAATCTTAACATTCTGTTTTGAATGCAAATGGCTATAAAATATCCTGGAACAATAGAAAAGGAAGAAGATAATAAAAGAGGCAAATGAAAATCAAGTTTGTTTAATAAATAATACATTCTAAAACTAAACACATTTTAGCAAAAGCCTGACTATTGCATATATTTTAATGACAGAAATCTGCTCTTTGCTGTAGAATATTGGCTGTTAGGCACTTCATCATTCTGACTCAGAATCCCTTCCAATACTTTAAGAAAGACTCTTTGCTGCCTTTGGATAAATCAGTAATTATTTTTGCATTGTCATAAATATAAAATAAAACCAGTATTATGATTTTTAGAAAGACATGTACTTTGGAAAACTCTTGATAGCTTTAATCCTATTCATTTTGACAGACGTCTCCAAGGTGATTTAGGGGACAGTTAGATTTACAGTACTTTAAAGAGAGCATATATTCTCAGGATGGATGTGAAAAGACTCAGACAAATAATAGGTCTATATAAATTTTGCTACCTGACAAAATAGATATATGCAATTTTCGGATAATACCCTCATCTCCTTCAAACTCACTATGTAACTGCAAGGTAAAAATATATAAGAAGATGTAAACTCTGATGAGCTGGGTAGAAGCTCTGGGTTACTTCTACATTAATGCATTGCTGTAAAGGGACCTTGATTTATTTAGATTGCTAGAACTGCAGAGGGCACAGGAAGGAACAGATTTTAGGACATGAAGTGTCTTTTAAGCAGAGAATTGCTTCAATGACAAATGGTAACACAACCAGTACTGTTGTTGGTGAACTCCCCAAATCTGCGAAGTGCCTCACCTACCAAACAAGATGTAGGCTAAAGTAGCGTAAAAAAAACCACCAAACAGAACCCCAGCTCTATGGCAGCTCATACCTTAACAGTGTTCATGCTGGCATGATCAGCAGGGCAATATTAATTTCTATGTTTAATTTTACTATTAAATTATGTTTGTATTTTGCATTCTGCTGGCTTTAATAATTTGTTCATTACTAAGGTCTGAGTCCACTGCAAAGGTCGTACTCAGTTAACCCAAATGTCTGCCTTGTTTTTTTTTCATTTTCTCCACTTACTGCTTCCTTCTAAATTGTGTTGAAATGTATTTTAGCAAGCGTACCTTTAATTGGCCTATAGAAAACTGAATCTGAATCAGTGAAGGAGGCATAGGCAATGGACAGCTGAAATAATTTTTTTGAGTCTTATTAAAAGGGAGAAGTGATTTACTTTGATAGTGGCTAAGTCCTTGCTGCAATTGCCATTTTACTATTGACTCATTTGAGCACTTCAGTCAGCTAATTGGCCTTTACAGATAAATTAGTAAGTATGAGTGTTATAAATCAGAGAGGTCCCTTTCAGCAAAGTGAAGACTGTCAGTGCTTAATATCTACAGAAAGATTAGGGGCTAGGAGAGTATCACTTCATCATTGAAAAAATGCATCCTGCTGTCACACAAAAGTTGTTCTGGATATCTCCCGAACTGAATGAGTTTAATTTGTGCACAAGGATGTTCATTAATTATCTGACAAAGTCTCACTGGCTGCCAAAATGCAAAATTCTTACTAAAAAATCAGGACTCTGTATCAGACAATACCTCATGTGTGCAATACAGCAGATGAATGACACTGAACTTGAGCTGCAAATAATCTATAGTCATTGCTTTAAGAAATGTTGGGCACACTTATTTTTAAGTCATATGCAACTACAGAGAATTTCAAGGAGAAAGGAAAATCTTATGTCGCTTTTGCTGAAAAAATGTGTTGTAAATATGAAAACCCTATAACCTTTAAAATGAAAAATTGTTAGTATATTTCTGGAAAGTATAATCTCTCATCACTAGTTAATAGAGTCCCAAAACATACTATTATTAATTCCAACCAATTAATTGAGAATCTATACTCCAAAAAGCTTATTTTCTAAATTCTCAAATAAATCAGAGAAAGGAAATTTTGTTATAAATGGGAAAGTCAGAGCTAATGATATTGTGAGCTGGAGGAGGGTTTGA
This sequence comes from Struthidea cinerea, assembly GCA_013397865.1. Lineage (NCBI taxonomy): Eukaryota > Metazoa > Chordata > Aves > Passeriformes > Corcoracidae > Struthidea > Struthidea cinerea. The sequence continues at coordinate 273,048 of VZTI01004282.1, forward strand.
TTATCTACTGAAATAGCAGGGCCCTCCATTCTGTGAGCTTATTTTTAGCAGTGTAGATCTTCATGTATGAGAAAGAAAATAAAATGTACATATCATTTATTTTGCTAGAACAATATTCGTTCTTAGGTTTGTATTGATATAGTTGTATTGGTGCTTTATGACAATATTATTTTTGTAGGCTGACAGGGATAAGAGCTAGGATATTGGAGCTACGAAAATACAAGAAAAATACTAGTCAAGACTACTAGGCAAATGATATGCCAATCACATATACAGTAGAAATTATATTCAAGGAAACATGATTTTGGCCAAAGGTATAGAGCAAAATAAACCCTCTGCAAACAACAGATACCTATTCAGTCTCATGTTATAGAATGAGAATTTTGTTTCCCAAAATCCCCAGATCTGTGGTGGTGAGCTGAAGAAAACAAAGAAGACATGAGGAAGTGAGCACTGATGGACACCAACTACACCTATTGGAACTGTAGTTACTCGTGAGATTTAGACATCTCCTTTTTATTGCATCGATTCAGACAGAAGGATTTCCTCTTCCGCCTACATTACTTAGATGGCCTTAATGATCTGCACACAATGGGTGGTTGTCTATTTGGTAAACATCCCTTCATGTATAAAATATATATTCAGTGCTTTAGTTCACCTTTCAGTAATGCAGACTGGAATTGGGACTGGACCTGGTTGTAGAAATAGAAAAAAAAAAAGAGGGCCTAAAATAGTTCTCACCAGAAATCTCAAGATTAGTCAGTCATGGAAATAGCTCTTACCTAAAAATCTGTGATTTTTATTCCCAGACAGTGGAAATGTTTGCAGATAGATTTCCCCCAATATTTCCAAATTATTCTTTCTTTCCTCCAGGACCTTAGGGCAGTTGTAGAGGGAGATCAAGAATTCCTGCAAACATCAGAATGAGCAACAGTAAAATCTTTGCTTGTCATGAATACTGAGGCCCTGTTTCTGTAGACTTGTTGTTCTAAAAGACTTCCCACAGCCCAGAAGTATTCCTGACTTTGACTGCCTTTACTTTTCATGACAACCAAAAATTAAGAGAAAAGGGGTAATAGATTTTTAATACTGGACTATCAGCTACTATTAGTACAAGAATAAACCGTGGTAATTTTGAAGATTGTTTGATGTTGGAGCTTTGTATTTTGATGGCATGAGTGGAAACAACAATGAAGTGTTACATAAAAGTCTTTTGTCTAGAAGCAAGGTTCCAACTAACCTGAATGGCACAGCCAAAATTTGTGGCTAAACTTTGTAGGTATCTGCAGAGATGAGCTTTATGGGGAATGCCATGTGGAATTAATAATTGTCTTTAATAATGTGCAACAAATAAGGCATTGGAAATGGAACGCAATAGAATACAGAATAACTCCTTTCCAAATGAGGGCTGAATAGTGCAGGACTCCTATTTAAAAGAGTAAGATGTCATGTGATTAGCATATCTCAGATTATATAAATAGAAAAAGCAGTGAACTAGGTGATATCAGTAGCTCCACTACTGCATCTGCAAATGTTGAATAATGACAATCTTAATGGTGTTCTTTAGCACAGGGGTTTGGGCAGTGCTGGGATATATGTGCTGTTACTGAAGGCAGACAATGTGGCCTGGTAGATAAGGCATTGAGCTCAGCAGGGATGGCCAGACTATAATCCAGGCTCGCCACAAACGCTGAGTAAATCTGTTCAGCTCTGAAAGCTCTTGTTGTTGTAACCCACTGTCTAAGGATTCAGCTGAATGCGATCCAGGCCTAGTTTGGTGCATGACAATTCTGTGACTAAGGCTTGGTTTTACTAAGAAAACTGTTATTAAGAAATAAGAAAGTATGGGAACTAGAGATGTGCAAGACAAGAAAAAGAAAAAGAAGCAGAGAAGTGCAGTAGCTGAGATAGTTTGCTTCAGCAGTTGAAGGATACGAGAGGAAATATACTGACATGAAAAGGGATAAAACAAACAAGACAAAGCAGAACATCAGAAAAAAAGACCTCAGCAACATCAAGTTGGTTAGTTTCAAAACATAACAGATCCAGCCCTTCCCCACTGACCTGACAATTCCCTGGCTGGGAGATGCTCATCAATTGTCCCTGCCATGGGATTGGTAAAGAGATTAATGATTATGCTACTTGTATATTTAGTCCTTGTTATTTACTGTTAGCCAAGAAATGATATCTGAGGAATCTTAAATGGTGTACTTTATGTGTGCAAGATAAAAGACGCTCAAATAAAAGTACTATCTGCACATTCCCACCCTTGTTTCCTCACTGACAGCCCTCAGTAGTGCAGTGATACTGCCAATCCAAATAAAAAAGGGGCCCTCCTCTCATTTCTTAGCTCTGCTTTGCTGTGTTTCAAATAAGAAAATGCAGCAAACTAGAAAAAAAGAGATTTTTTGTCCTGACCAGATTAATACCTTCCTCAAAGATGACAGGTGATGTGGTCAGAGGTCAACAATGAGAATCATTGTATATGATCAATGTTTAAAAGAGGAACCTGAAGAAGGAATTAAAGGCTGTTTTACAAGTAACATGCAGTTGTCAAACCAACTTATTTTTAGTATGTATTTAATATATTTGATAATCCGTGTCCTTTTTTGTTAAAATGTAGAGTATATAGTGCAAAAATACACTTTATTTAACCATTTTATGCTGTTGAACAACAACATAAAGCAGTATCTGTGCTGAGGAAATAAAAACTACTTGTGAGTCAGACAACTTTGTGTATAATAAATTCAGCACATTAAATCTGGCAGCAGCAGATCACAAGAAGCACAATTCCCACAGAGATACAGAAAGATGCTTCATGTGAGTTTTTGCTGATCTTTTCACTTGATGATGAAAAGAAATCATTAGTCTCTATTTTAACCCTGAATTTTCTCATTTCCATAACAAAATGTTGGCAATTTCTTTATATAATCTTTATCCTGTGATATTAAGATTACTTATCCAAAATGCATGCCTGCTAGGCTGATATGACACTCATAAGATTATGAGCTTCCATGTGATTCATCATTTTTCATCTTATATTCTAGTTTGTGTAAAAATATTGATTTTTCCTGTATGTTTATATATTCTGGATATTTACTGAGGATCCAACTGCTGGCATGTTAGTCTTCCATCTTTACAGTGGTTTAAGAGGTCTGTAACACATTTTAACACATCCAATTTAATTGGTGCAATATTTATCACTTTAAAATAGAATTTAGAGGGGAAACAGAAGAAGTTCAAAAGTTCATGAGACCGTGTATTTAAAAATGGAACTTTCGACTTTCAAAACTTCATCAAAGAACCTGATCCACATAAAGTTTTGAGCTTGAAGTGCGTAAACTCTAAAAAGTTGTGTTGGGATATGTTAGTAGTTGCAGTAGTGAAGATGTGAAACCTTCTGTACTCAAGAAAGAAGACTGAAGATACTCTTTTTCCATATCACTACAGGGAATATACTTGAAGAAGGAGAAATGAGTTCTAAGGATTATCAGAGCTCATCAGGATAAATTACCTTTCTAATGTCATCTAGTCAGATTTTGGGTCCAGCAGACGTAATGAAGATACAGAGTAAGATATTTGCCCCTAAAAAGACTATTAATCTTCCTTAATGAAGTTGAAAATTATGAGAATATTATGTTTGGAAGCTATTTCAGTGGACTGTATACAGAGTCTTATCTGGATAGTAATTCTGGTCTTGTGCCCCTTGCCTAAGTGTTTGCTTTTTTGCCATTCTTGGATATGAGATACTTACATGTTTTCATTTGAATGCCTATTTTCATTCAATGTCTGTTCTTTCATTTTTATACAATGCAGGTTTAAATTGATCACTTAAGCTATGAGCATCTTACAATAGAAAAAATATAATGCAGGCATCAGTTTCATTTTTGGTACCACCTACCATAGGTAGGAAAGAACCTGGCTAATTGTAGTGTCATTAATTTAATTAACAATTTGCATTTGATAACTGCCAGTTAGAAAGCCAGTTTTATTTGTTAAATAAATATGGAATTAAAAGAAAAAGCAAAATAGATACTTCTTTAATGCCAAGTTTTTGTTTTTAATACTATTACTCTTCTAGAAAGGTTGTTCCTAAGAAAGACGCTAAGATTGATTACCTTGGTATAGGAAAATGTTTGAATGACACATTACCCACTTGATTACTTACTTATACATAGGTCTATGTTTAGTGGAAAAGAGGATTTAGGATAATAAATTGGCAAAATCATAATGTGCACTTGATTATTACACAGTTAAGTACTGTCTTGGAAATTACTGAAGAGACTTGGGAAAAATGTAGAGTGTATAGATATTTTGCCTGGAAGAATTTTTGCAGATAGATGCTACATGTAAACTAATGTATTCCTTAATTTATTTGCACAAATTATTCTCGAGATGTTCATATGGGATTAAGCTCTGCCTAAACAAGATGTAAATTAGCATCAGAGAAAAGGTTGAGCTTTCTCTGAGAGAGAAATTGCTTTTTCTATTCTGTTAAATTTGACAGCTTTCGGTTTTTTTTTCCAATTTGGGCTCCTGTAATAAAACTGGAAAATCATGTGAACTACTGTATTTGGGGTATTACTACTCAACTATGATGACATGCAATTGTTTAGGAAGCTTGTGTAGGGGAGCTAATTTCTGTAGACCAAAAAATTTATATTAGTTTTATCTGTATACTCTTAGTTCTTCAAAGGGGCTACTAAGGACCATAATAGAGGCAACACTGTGTATCACACCAGCCCAATTTAAGTGTCTAATGAATCCACAAAACTCCTGTCTTATTTATGCATATGAAACTAGAGTAGACTCAGTTTTACAAAACCAAACTCTTGGGTACCTTCATTTCTTCTTTGCAAACAAACAACTGCTCCCCTCACAACAGTTGTGTGCTTGTTACTTGTGTCTATCCTGTGTCCATCTGAAACCAAAATTCCCTGAGACCAAATTCTTTGAAAGACCTAAAATGGACAGTTCTGCTTGGAATACACATAATACTGAGAGTGCAGATTCCATTACAAAAATCCTGCTAAACTTGATGCTTCCTAGCCTTAATGAGATAGAAACAAGAACCTTGGATTTACTGGCTCCTTTGAAATTCAGACCCTTATGTTCCACAAGACTATCCCTCAACCAGCCATTAGGCAAGGACCACACCATCTCTGCCTCTGGGTCAGGCTGTTAGATAACCAAGGTTTTAATGTTCATGGTTCCTCTTTTTTGACTATTCCTGCAGTCAGCCAATGGCTGCTAACCAGAAAGCAAAAGCGAGGCTAGGAATAGAAGTCTGACTATCCCAGTGTCTTAATGAGTGGAACTTCATGTCATGTTCATTAGCTTTCCTTTTTCAGGTCCATTTGAAATAGGCAAGGAAATGAGCTACTTTGCAAAACATTTGTTTAAGATAAGGACTCAAGTATTTCACTTCTATCCAGCCACCCAAGATATCTTTTCTACACCTCTAATCCTTGCCGTCTTAATGCATGGAATTCTTTTGTGTCACAAGACTTCCTAATCTTTGTACTTAAACATATGTCCTGAATTCTGTGAACTCTTGAGTAAGGAACAGGCTTTGGACACAATACCTGCAGATTGTTATGGAGAGATCTCCACTGGAGGCAGTAGGGATAACGATAAAAAGAATGAAACTGTGGTTCCAACCTTGCAACTGGTTAAATAAACATGCACAGATGTCCTGCTTAATAGAAATAAGCTGAACAATAAATATCTCTCTCTGCCTGAAAGAATACAAGAATATAAAAGGATTAAGGATTTAAAAGAAGAGACAATAGCAAGAAAAGTGTGGGAGAAGCAAAGAAAACATATAATTTTTTTAAGACGAGAGCCCATAGTTGCATGTAATTTAAACAGTTTGTTCAATTGGCTCTGATTAATGATTAATTATTTTGGGCTCACTCATAGCAGCTGTAAATACTTTTTTCTTCAAAAAAATGTGCACTCTGCGCCTGTTTGAATAAGATTAAACTTTGTTAGCCTTCTAATAAACTGTGCTAACCTTATCAATCATCTGAAATATATAGCCATGTTAAAAATTATAGCATCAAATATGATTATATCCTCACATTGAAGTATTAACAGGGTCAAAGACATATAGAATTTTTTAAGAGGCTTTAAGTGCTCCTTTGAGGCTTGGTTTCATAGCACCAAAGAAGATCCATTTTTTAATCCAGAGATGACCAAGACCAGGTTTATTTTCCCAACTGATGTAGCTGAAATCTTTGCCTGGACAGTTCCTGACTTCTTACAGAAAAAAACCCCTAAACAACAAAGTGGTTTAAGTTTTTTATTTTCCTGGAGGCAAATAATAGCAGCCAAGGAGTCATAAAGCACAGCAACTGCAATGAGTAGTTTTGATGATCTGGTAATTTAGGTTTTATGGAAGAAAGATACACGAGCATGCTTCATCTGTAAGAGCCCATGGCATATGACCATGCAAATCTATTTCAAATTGATCTGAGAAAGATGAATTCCAGACTATCCTGAATATTCCCAGAATTTTCCAACGATTTAAAATATTTAAAGATTGAAATAATTTGGAATCCAGACTTGAAACCAGCCAATATATTATTTAAGGCTCCAGAATTTTGTACAAATGCTGAAACATTTGAATATATCAATTAAAAGGAATTATATTTTTTTACTAATACTGATTATGTCCTTTGTAGTTCTTTCCCATAAAAAGGTCCAGAGCACAGAATATTTTGTACAATATATGGTTCCTTCTGCATATTGCAGACCTTGGGTCCAATTTTTTCTTTAGAAGTTATAGTGCTGGATAGACGGTAGATATATTTCAGCATGCAGCTAGTTTTGCTGAGGAGGTGTAGTCAACAATCCCCAAACTTCTACATTTTCTAAATATTTTTTACCTCATTAAGTATGTTTATAATATGTCTTCCATAATTCCATAAATATTTTGGCTAGTAAGTACACTTAAACAGCAAATTTAATTTACTCACTCATTTCCTTGACAAGTTAATTATTAGTGCAGTACAGTAAATAAAGTCTTATATTTCTCTTCTAGGCCTCTTATATCCTGAAATGGATATTTGGTTCTTTCACTATTACCCCAAATTTCAATCTGTGCAACTTGCTCTCATTATTAATGCTTCTTTAAAGCCTATAATGAAGAAAAGCTCTGGACAGAAAAGAATTGTGTTTAGGAGATGCATTTACCTCTTTATTCTTTTATGCCACTACCTGGATTTAACTGGATGCACATCTACTTTTGTTTGTCATCTTGGTTGTTTTCATGTGTGAATGAGAACATAAGAGTAAGATGATTAAAAAAAAAAAAATCCTGTTTTCCTTGTAAGGATTTTGCTTACTGAATCCCTGTACTACCCTACTGACTCGTGGGCACCCCTTGCCTTTCAGAAGCTCGTGCCTTTCCCCACAGCTCCCAGCTGGTCCTCAGTGAAAGGCCGCAGCTGCGATTTGAACTCTGGCCTTCGCACTGTGCAACAACTCCAAATCAACCATCTGGTGCAAACTTTACCTGCAAACTTGTGTTCACCTGGAGGTACAAATGACCCACTGAGCCCAAGAAAAAGGATAATGCCAGTGTCTGTTGAAGTGATTTGTAATGACACGAGCTCAGCTAGGTAACACTTGTTATTATGTGTATGGCAGTGTGGTATTTATTTGGCTTTCACTTTGATGAATCATAGCTCTAGAGAATATCTCAGTAAATCAGTGATGCCTGCATAAGATAAAAAATAGTTTTTCTTCATAGTAGAAGAAAAGGTAATATTTGCCAGAAATTTTAGGGAGTCAGTGTAGACTGTCTGCAGCAGCAGTAGAAATTGTGCTATTTACACATGGCCCGATGCAGTCTTAACTTTCTGAAAAGTCAACCTCCACATGGCTAATGATCTGGAAATATTTAAAACTAGTAACTAACCCAGAATTTATAGCAATGTAACTGCATTGACCTTAACAGTCAGTCCTCTTTTTTTAGCTTCTGAAGACCAAATTCTGAGTTAATCCATGAGAAAGGAAATACCAAAATGATGAAAAGTGCACTGATTCGGGGTTCTAACACTGAGTCAATAAGAGGAAGAAAATGCTATTGTACCTCACATTCCTCACCAGTTATTTCCTGAGTAACCAGCCTGTGGAGAAAGCATAGTAAGTTTGCATATTTACACCTTTGGTTTTCTATCACAATCGTTGCCCTGTTAGCAGTATTTAGGTACATGCTAATATTTAGAAAACTCAAATATATTCACTGGTAAACAGCTCATAAAAACTGTATTTAATAGAATGTCTAGAGCAAAAGTGATGGCAATTACAGCTAATTTATTTTAAAGATGGTCTTGAGAACAGCAGTTGAAAACACTGTATAAAAATTGGCGTAATTTTATTATTTTGTCATTAGGGCTCCTTTTTTTTTGAAGATGACATAAGTAAATGAAATATATAAAGTGGGAATATACTCATGGCAAATTAATGATGGCTTTATTTGACCAGTCATGGTTCAATTCCAGATGAGTGCCACTGTAAGAGGAGTAGCTAATTTGGTGTAGTAGAGGTCAAAAAACCCAGCAGACTGAATCTGTACAAGGGTGACATGCCTGAATGTGACAAAAGAGCTTACTACTATATACATTTCCCTATGATTTATTGTCTTTAATTTAACTCATTCTTGTTTACCTGAGTTTGCTGAATCCTTGGATGAAAAAAGGAGTCATGAGGAAAGAAATTACTTGCTATTTTCTGAATGTGTCAGAATTGATCTGACATGTTAATGGTTTGCATGGGGAAAGGAAGTGGTGAAAGCTTCTGGCAGGAGAAACAGATGTGTGTGACAAAAATGTTTTAGACAGGAATTTTTGTGCACTGCTAAAGCCAAGTACGTTTTGATGTTTCTAAGGCAGAAAAGAATAAAGCTTCTATAAGAAAGGCTGAGTTGACACAGGTTACAGTGATCACTCAGAGTTCATAATCTGCTTTTTTCTTTACATTTTACAAAATGCCTTTGAGGGATTAAGAAGCGACTGAATGCAATGTGAGTCTGTGAATACAGATAATGTGAATGGCAACAGCAAAGTCTGGTACTCTGCTAATTAGAGAACACCTGGAACTGATCTTTGTGAATTGTGATGGAAATAGTGTTGTAGCACAAATTCTGGCTTGTAATGCAGATTTATTTCTGTGATATACTTGCATATTCTGATAAACTTGTCTATTATGGTTTTTTAATCACTTCAAATACTAAACCAAAGACAAAATAAAGAAAATATTTCAATTAAGTTTCTGCTGTAGTTATACTCTGCCATCTTTTTGTTGTAAACAGAATTAAAAATAATGTTCAGATATCTTGTCATTTGTATTTTAGCTATTACTTTCTCCAGTTCATAAAGTAGATCTCTACTCTGGAAATACTTATATATAGTATTATTCACTGAAGTCAACAAAAATGACAGATATAAAAGTGAGTAAGAGTGTTGGCAAAAAAATCAGACATTATTCTGTAGATTAATACCCATTTGTTGTGGTTTACTGAAGAGTTCTGTTTGGGTTTTTAATTGTTCTTTTCAAGATCTTCCAATTTAGAAAAACAATTTATGTTGACCTACTGTGTCCCTTTTTGAAAACTGTTAATCAGATGGGATTTATCTTCTTTTTTATAACATTAAGAATCAAACTCCTAGGGAAAAATATTAATTAAGTATTTGCACTGGTTTTTTGAAGGGCATTAATGTCCTTCCAGTAGCTCAGGGAGGTGGCTTACACAGAACGTTTGGATGTTTTCTTGCTATATGCACATTCTAAACAATCTGTCTCAGACTGGAAAGGCAGTTGGATGTCTGTAGAAGATCTGTTAGCAGTCCTGTTTTTAACCCCAAATATACTCCAACAGCAATTTCATTGTGGAAAAGGATTTTCTCAGAAAACCTTTTTTCAAATATTTTATATTTCAAACAGTTGAAAAAAATCGGGTTTTTTCTCACTCCTTTAGTCCTGTTCTTTCATGCTAGAAAGGAAGTGGGAAAATACTTTTGTTTGCATCAGAATTGTGCTAAAATCTAACTAAAAAAATACAACTTACTAAATGTGCAGGCAAAACATATGTTTCAAAGTGAAAATAAAAGGGAAAGGTTTGAGAATTTTAAATATCGTCCAAAATAAAACTTAATAACTACCTCAGTAGGTACAGAAGTTCAATATTTAAAATAAATGATTACCTGATTTTTAAAAAAATAAATAATGAGCTGATAAGACAGGATATGCATTTAAAACAGAGATAAAATACTGTGGTGGATTGACCCTGGCTGGACACCATATGCCCACAAACCACTCCATCACTGCCTTTCTCTGCTGGACAGGGGACAGAAAAGGAAAATGAAAAGCCCATAAGTTGAGATAACAACAGGGGGAGACCGTTCACCAATCTTCATCATGGGTAAAACAGATTTGACTCAAGAAAAAATTAATTAGCAATGAAATTAGAGCTGGATAACAAGAAAAAAAAAACCAAACCAAACTTAAAAACACCTTCCCTCCACCCCTCCCTTTTTTCCAAGGCCCAGCTTCACCCCTGAATTCTTTACTTCTTCCCCTGCAGTGGAACAGCCCCCTGTTCCAGAGAGTGAAGGCTGCGGTCAGTTCCTCACATGTTGTCTCTGCTGCTCCTTCCTCCACAGGCGAGGACTGCTCACACTGTTTCCCTGATCCAGAGTGGGGTCCCTTCCACAGGAGACACTCCTCCATGAACTGCTCCAACATAAGTGCTTTCCATGAGCTACAGTTCTTTATGGACTGCTCCAGTGCTGGTCCCTCCCATGGAGTGCAGTCTTTCAGGAACAGGCTGCTCCGATGTGGGTCCCTGGTGGGGTCCTGCCAGCAAACCTGCTCCAGTGTGGGCTTCTCTCTCCATAGGGCCACAGGTCCTGCCAGGAGACTGTCCAGTGCTCCACTAACTCTCGAGGGAGAAAGACATGGAGTGTTGGGGAACCTGAACATTTGTGACCCTGAAATCATAGAGTCATACAATTTTTCTTTCTTACAAGAGTCTTATCATTCTTATCAGTCTTATTTCCTTTTGAAGATAAATCTCTGAGGAAAAGTTTGCAGTGAGATGCTTTACTAAATGGCTTAGAAAGACAAAATTTGTGCAAAACTCATGCTTCTTATTCATGTCATGATAAATCTGATAAGAGTGATACTTGAGCTCAGTAGAACAGAAGGATGACTTGTATTGAAGCATATTTTTATTTTTTTGCACTTGATTTTTATTTGTTCTCTACTGGAATGCAAGCCAAAAGATCCTCTCACCTGCTGTAATATGCAGCACAGGACGTACATCACAAATCTGAATTGATCCTAAGGGAGTAAGGATTTTTCAGTAACATATTTGGGATGATGGAGGGGAGAAGAAAGCTTTTGTGTGGCATGGGCAGGGATTTTAAAAAATGTATGGAGAGGTGCTTTCTTCCATAAATGTTTTTCTTCTTAGGTATTATTAGGATCTAAATTTTTCCAATAGCAATGTAATGGGGAGCTTTGCACTTCATCACATAAGTTGAATGTAGTTACTCTTGTGTAACTCATAGAGAATCCTTATGTTCCTTCTTGCAGCAAAATAAACCTGAGCTCGACATTCTTTTGTATCTCCCTCTGGTATACTCACATCTGGAGCAGCTTTGCAATTAGATTGTCATCTTCCATTAATACACAAGTTTTGATTCAATCATTATCTCAAATTAATTAAGAGACTTTTAATCATCATATTCATCAAACTCTAGGATCATTATGTTTTCCTTGATCCTTAAAATTGCTTTTGTCTTAATTGTCAAGCTGGAATTTCAAAGCAGGGCTGTACAGTCATTGGTAAAACTTGCACTTTTACCTCTGTAATAACTTTTTGAGGTGCTGATTCTCCTCATTCTGGTTTAGATGGGATTTGTTTTACAACTGGCTTTTAAGGACACTTGCTCTCTCTATGTATGAGAGTACTTTCATTTTCCCACAAATATTTACAACTTTTCTTCTCCTGTGATGCATGAAAGATTCAATTTCAATCTCACTTTATTATTATGTTATTATATTTTTAATCTGCACATGCATTTTTAAGATCCTTTTGTCTACTGTCTGCCATACTTTGTTGATTGGAGCATCCAACAAAAGGGCAGGATTGATGGATTGGTGCTGAATTTGGTTAAGTAGAAAATTGGAAGAGGTTAAAATGGTTGAAAAGGTGCTCCAATTTTAGCCCTAGTAATGAGAAAGAAAATGGGATTGTAGGAAGGGAAGTGCAGAACAAAAGAAAAAATGGTTCATGAAGTTAACAGACCGTGAGCCATGTGTGGAGGAACGCAAAAGAATGGACATACGACATACAAAAATTAGATCTGTGTCTTGATTTTCATTGTGAAAAGTGTAGAGCTGGACAGGATCCTGAGAACTAAAAGGACTGTTAGTCTGGAGGGCATTTTCAGACTTGTTGCTCCACGGAGTATTAAAAATCTTCAATAAGATTTTACTCTAGGACCTGTTTTTCACCATAACTTTTGTGCAAATTGTCTGACCCCTAAGTTGAAAATACCGCAAATAGAAAAGACCAGTTTTTCTTCTCTGCCATTACAGTAAGATCACCAAAGAAAGTGCAGAAATGAGACTAGAAATCACACCATGTTTTTGACACCAATGGGATAGGATGCAGGATTTTTTCCCTCAATTCACCTTGCTACTAGTAGCATCTGCTCTATTTCCCTGTATTAGTCTGTTTCCCCATGTCACTCATGCTGCTTGTCCTTGGGGTTCAAAAATAATCCATAATGTTGAGAGCTGAACTAAAAATACTTAACAAGAGTTGGTAATAGTGGTATCTGCATCTGATGCCACCTTTTGTTCTGGCTGCCTATTTTCATCTCTCTGATACTTGCCTCAGTCTTTTTATACTGTGTAATACATGTATGTGATTCTTAATGTATGGGTACGAGGTAGAACTGCTTACAGGTCTTGGTATTTGGTTACTTAAATCTAATGAGATCTTGCCTAGTAAGAGAAGGGCAAAAGTCACTGCATGTTTATGACTCTGTAGGAACACTACCTGCAGCAGAAGTCACGGGGTGTTCAAGCAGCTGGGGAGAGACTATATTCATATCATGGTGATCTCAGAGCTATGTCTGGATGCACCCTGTGCACCTTTGTGTAGCCATTACTTCTGCTTAGTTTGGAAATCATACAAATCCATAACAGTGCATTAATCTTTTAGATTCATATTACATGTTTATTGATATTTTTCCTTTTTCCCCGCCCTGTCCCTTTCAATGTACATGATTTGATTTTCATGGCCGTGTTAACTTCACTGCTGTGCACGTTCTCTTCACTAGCCTTTCTGCAGAAGAGAGGAAGATTGAATGGTAAGTACTTCTTTGAAGTGAATCAGCCTGTGTTTATCGGGTAACTTCGCTGCTGAAACATGAATAGCAAGAGGTGAATTACTGAGAAGATTGGTGTACCCTGGGGTTAAATACAGCTATCAGTGAATGGATGTTTTATCAGGGAGTTAGGAATCATCTACCTGAGCATGAACCCAAAAGGTCAAAGAGAGAAGACTGGTGGAACTCAGGTATTGCACTTATGAAAGAGACTGGTTAACAGAACCAATTTTCCAAGGAAGAAGCTGTGATGCAGACAGAGCCAGTACTTTAGAGCTTAGGTTGGGAAGGCATCTGAAACTGCTAAACAACTTAATATAAATGGTTTCAGTGTATTGAAAGGGGAAGTGCAGTGACAACCACCATAAAAATAATTGAGGAGGGCCCCAGAAAATTACTTAAAATGTTTATTATTCTTTTCATGGCTTATGTCAGCCACACCTTTACTGTATAAATGTCATAGAGAAGGAGGAATGTTCAATGTTTGTCAGCAAAATCTGTGAGCAGGTACCAAATGGAGGACAGAAGATAGTGTGCACTCCTCCTGAGTCAGTGGAGATCTGCATCCTCCAGAAAGCATCTCTAAGTCAAATCAAGATAGAATCTGTGAATCTGTATAAATGATTTAAATCCTTCCCTTGAGAGCAAACCTCTGTATAGAAAAAAAGCATTGATCAGACCTGCATTATGCAATGTTGGCTTTGGTCTAGGAAAACACAGATTCTTTTTTTTTACTATGGCAAGTATTCTGTGTTTTGGTGTTTTGTGGTTTGGGTTGTTATTTTTTAGGTTTTTTTAACCCCGAAAAGACTGTAGTTCATAACTTTTGCACAATGTGTTGCATTCAGCCTGCTGCTTTTCTAAAAGAAAACAGCTTTTGAGGACAGGAACTGCTGTGCAGCATGAACTTTTAAACAAAGAATGACATATTTTCTTGCATCTATGCCCACTGCTACTTCCTTTTTACTGCCTAGAGCCACAAAAGGAGATTTAGGGAGTAAAGTTTTAGGAAACCTGCCCTGAGGTGGAGTAGCCACCTTGTCATTTTATTTGTTGCTTTTCCTGTTAAGGCACAGGGTGAACGCTGTTTGTTGCTTAAGCCTTGCTTTTACACCAAGAATCCTCTCTCCATTTTGTGCTGCTTAGGTTAAACAGATATTGCCTTGTAAGAGGAATGAAGATAAAAATGCACTGTGTTAGCTTCCTTATATGTCAATATTTTGTGGTGGTGGGGGCAATCAAATTTATCTTCTGAGCTATGTTATTTGTGGTCTGTTGTTTGGATAAGGTGGGGAAAGGGAAATGAAAATAATGTGTCAGAAATGAGGTTGTGGATTGTGTTCATAAGAGCTGTGAGCAAGGCAGGGTAAAAACTCAAAGGCATACAAATAAATTAATACATTTTTTGAGATCGAAAGGATAAAGCACATATCAATGTAACTTGGGGATATGAATACAGATGCTGTAGAAAAATAAGTGTAGGCATTTATGTAGAAAAAAACTAGATCAAAGGAAATGTGTTCTGGATCAGATTCTCACAGCCAGGCTGCATCTTTGCACTGCTCTGGAGATGGAATCTCACACTCATTCAGGTTCCATTTACAGCTGGATTGCAGTAGCTCTGCAGCACAGAGGAGTCAGGATTTGTGTAGACCTGGCTCCTTGGCCCTGGAGGGCTAATAATAAGTAAAATGTTGGTACAAGAAAGAAGTTTTCTAGTATTATTTTGAAGGCTAAAATACTCACACTTTCAACATTGTTATGCAACCTAAACTAGTTTAGTTGGTCTAAACAGTAGCTTATATTTGGAGAAATAGAACATAAATAAATAAAAAGGGAAACACAATGGCACAATCATTTAATAAGAAATAGAAATGCAGGAAACCTTTGTTGTCCTTCTGCTACCACAATTTTATGCCACAGCAGGACATAAAGAAATCAAAATTACCAGTTATGCATTGTAAATACCCACAAAACCAGAACACTTCTTATGCAAAAGAAAATGTTTTTCTGTAGCTGCCTTTAGTTTACCTTTATTGTGCTTTGGAGTACAAGTGAGAAAAGGCTGAACTCACCCACTCACTCCCACCCCAGCAGTTTCCCTTTATCAACATATATGCCATATTTTTACACTAAATAAATAATGTAAGCATTTCAACCAGTATTTTTAAATTTCACACATCTTTTACTTTAAAAAATCCTAAGTTAATACATTTAAAAGAAATGTATGTTTTTGAGTGGAAATGTCCTTATCAGTTTAAGTGATGATTTTTACAGATTTGAATGGAATTGATATATAGAGTTGAAAGTAAACGGAAGCTGATACTAGATTTGTATAAATTGCAAGCAATTATACTTAAGTAAATAAAATTATAACAATTCACTCTGATGGAAATGAGCAATGACTAAGATGTTAGGTTACAGACTGCAAATTTAGAACAAAAGTTAACAGATAATAGTCATCATTTTCATTTTGCATAGGATATATCACTTTCCAGTGAGTCACATGCTGCGAATTGTGATTTGAGGCCAGTTGTTAAAGGCAGGTATCTAAAGGGACATCACTGTAAGCTGTAAAGGATTTTAAAGCATTTATCATAATTCAGAAAGGTGCAGGTGTGTGCTGCTCCAAAGCCTCAGGGTATCTTCATCCGTAAGCATGACTATTGCCACACTCCTTCAGAAATACACAGAAATATAATATTGCATTGGTGTAGGTGGCAAGGTTTTTGTAGAGGGAGGACTGAAGTTGTGACCTGTGGGACTGCCCCAAGCTGGACACAAGCTGGCTCCAGAACAGACCCTCTGCAGAACACTGCCGAGTGCATCGCTGAAGTTGGTGGTATCTCTGGGAAAACATACTTAAGAAAAAAGAGAAATCATCAGTCAGAGAGAAGTGAGGGGAGATGGTGGCAAAGAGTGAGCAACAGCAAAGGGAACACTGAGTTCGGAGAAGGAAAACTCCAGATCAAACACCTCAAAGCACAAAAATGGTCCGTTCCAACATGCAGGATGTCAAGCAAGTGTGGTGGAAGGCAAGTGTGGATGAACAAGGTACTTCTCACTGAGTCCTTTCCTGGTAAGGTCTGCTTACAGTTTACTGTGACAAGTGCCACAGTAGTGCCATCACTTCCTCAGTGGTGCAGCAGATGAGAAAAATCTAGTTACGTAAAATCAGGATACATAAGCAACCATATGGGAGACTTAAATGCTGTCTTAACTTCCTTTAATGAGTAGTTGTAGAGAAGGTGGAGCCACTATTCTCAGAAATGCGTGATGTAAGGACAAGATGCAACAGACAAAAGCTTCAAAAAGAGAAATTCCAATAGAGTCTAAGGGAAAAATTACCACAGTGAGGGTGATGAAGGATCAGAAGAGCTTGCACAGAGAAGCTGTGGAATCTCTGTCTTGGGGGCCACCTGAACTTCAACTGGATTTGACTCTGAACAACCTAATCTAACTTCAAAGTCAACCCTTTTCACAGGATGTTGGATGACATAACCCCAGAGATTCCTTCTCATCTAAACTGTTCCGTGATTCCATGATGTCTGTCAGGTGCTCTGTCTCTGGGTGGTCACTGGACAGCCTTCTTTCCTGTAACCCATTCACAGGAGTGCAGGCAGGAATGAGGCAAAATTTACACCCTGAGAGGCAGGTAGTGCCTGCTTCCCTATCAGCAACACCTGTCAGGAATGGAAGAATGACCAGGAAGAGGAAAGGTACGCCCTTCAAACAAAGAGAAACTTGGCTGAGGTAGAAGAACTAGACACATACTTTCCTTTGGTTTGTGACTGTGGGAAGTAATCTGTAAGTGTCATCAATCAGTTCTTCTCTAAGTAATTAGCTCACTAAAAGTTTATCATTACTGATTTTTTATTGGATCAAAAAGTAGACTAATATATTATTTAAAGTGAACTATTCCTTTTTGTAATATACAATCATTCTTGGTGACAAGGGGTTTTTTTTTAATATTTTACTAAATTATTCCTAAATTATTGTGTTAAATGTTTAAAGCCTAAACATAACAAAATTAGTAAATTGTATTATCTAAGTATTTTTAAAGTATTTATTTTTGAGGCCAAATGTTATATTAAGAACACTGTCTCTGTGTTTTAGAGGAAAACCATTACATACTCCTTAAGCACAGCTCTATATAAATATCACTCATTTAAGAATTTGTAAGGTTTTGTTTCAAGAACATTCCCTTTATATTATTTTAATACAATTTTAATGAAAGAGAATTAAAAACTGAAAGAATTAATACTGAAAGTACATGCACTAGAAAATGTTATTACTTCCAAGGAAATGACAAGGACTCGCTTCTGAAAATATGAATATTGTTATTCTTCTCTAAGTAAACACCCAGCATTCATTTTCTGATTTAATTTTTTCATGGAAGGATAGGATCTCAAGAACATAGGATCAAAGAGTTCATTACTGAGGCAAGTGTCTAGAAAGGATAATGTAAATAGTTCTACATTGACTTCTGCAAAGTATGCCCACAGCCACAAATGTAGATCTATGCTTTTATTTTATATCACCTGTTCCCAAATAATCAGCTAAAAAAACCCGAAAACCCTTGTCAAATGGCACTGTATCAAAACTCAACAATCTAAATGTATCTTCAGAATTGAGAGTATAAATTCAACTAACCTAAACGGCAGTATGAATACAACTTGCTTATTTTTCATGAAGTGATGCCCTTTCAGTAAAGTATACAAAAGAAAATACAGAAGAGCTTTTCTACAGACTTAGTTTAGGAATTCACAGTTTCACTTACGAACAACTTTTTTACATTCTATTTGAAATTATGGATCAAAAGACCATTACGGAAAAAGGATCACATGGTGCTCAGGAATCTTTGCTGAATCTAGTGGGCAGTGTTACTTCCTTTTCACTTCTTAGAAAACTGAGAAGGGAATTCTGTGGAGAAATTATAAGAAATTCCCCCCGTCCTGTGTATATGAAGTTACTGAATTCTGTGCAGTTAACTTCAGCTGAAGCTTTAAGTTCTGACCCAGACAATAAATGGAAGAGAAGGAAGGTAAACAAGGGAGAAAAAGAATAAATATTTACATTCTATTCTGTGTTAGCTATGCTTCAAACACTGTATCATTCAAAAATGGAGGAAAATAATGCAAACCTCCCACAGTGCTAACAGTGTATATAGGTCTGAATTTAAATATGTGTAGTATATTTTTTCAAGACCATCAAATTTTTCAGCTTCCACAACAATCTGTATTTCTCCTGTGTAAAGATTTATTTATACTCTACAAACAAAACTCAAAACATAGTTTTTGGTTCACAAGTAACTAGACTGATGTTAAAATATAATTGCTGTTGCTTACATAATGACTGTTCTCTGAAGTGTATTCCCTGTAGCTTTATGTATTTCTTATTCTCTCAGGTGTTTTGAGATTATTCCATCTCTCGGTATAGAAAACATAAAGCATGTTATGAGTGCATTAAAAAAAAAAAACAAACAACATAGCAGTTGGGCATATGCTGCTTTTACCATAAGACTAATATTTTTACACCAATATGTGGTGTGAAAGTGTCTATCACAAAAAACTGAAGAAAAAAAGTCTAGTTTCTTAATTTTTCACTTGTAAAGGATCCACTTCAAGTCCTGCTGAAATCAAAGGATTTTTGGACAGCCACTGATGTGAAGGGGAAATTGATTCAGGTTTTCAGTAGGATTCTGGCAGGTTTTGTTGCAAGGCAGAACTCTCCCACAGTGAAAGTCCATGGCTCAGATTCCAAAGAGTGTGTGAGAGGAGTGCAGGTTTGTTGTTTTCAATTCTCCCACAATTGTATGAAGTTTAAAAAGGCAAGTGCCATATTCTGCACCTGGGATGGGGCACCCCTGGATGTATAGACAGACTGGGGAATGAGATACTGGAGAGTAGTGCTGTAGAAAAGGACCTGGGGGTCCTGGTCAATGGCAAGTTGAACATGAGTCAGCAGTGCCCTGGCAGCCAGCAAGGGCCAACCATGTCCTTGAGGGGTATCAGGCACAGCATCTCCAGCCGGGCAAGGGACGGGATCGTCCCACTCTTCTCTGTGGTGGGGCGGCCTCACCTCAAGTCCTGTGTGCAGTTTTGGGCACCACAACATAAAAAAGATATTAAACTATTAGAAAGCATCCAAAGGAGGGCCACGAGGATGGTGAAGGGTCTGGAGGGGAAGCTGTGTGAGGAGTGGCTGAGGTCACTTGGTCTGTTCAGCCTGGAGGAGACTGAGGGGAGACCTCATTGCAGTTACAGCTTCCTTGTGAGGGGAAGCAGAGGGGCAGGCACTGATCTCATCACTCTCCTGACCAGTGACAGCACTTGAAGAAATAGCCTGAAGCTGAGTCAAGGGAGGTTTAGGTTGGATATCAGGAAAAGGTTTTTCACCCGGGGGGGTGGTTGGGCACTGGAACAGGCTTCCCAGGGAACTGGTCACAGCTCCAAGCCCGTCTGAGTTCCAGAAGCATTTGGACACTGCTCTCAGGCACATGTTGTGATTTTTGGGGTGTCCTGTGCAGGGCCAGGAGTTGGACTTTGATGATCCTGATGGGTCCCTTCCAACTCAGCATATTCTATAATGCTGTGATTCTGTGCTATCTGGCCTTGGACACATCAGCTAGTTTCACTGTCTTACTGAACATATTTGGAAGTTGTAATAGTTTCCATACCATTTAATGTGCAGTAACTAATCCATCAGGTACCAAACTTGAATTTGTTTGTGTTGTTGTATCCTGTGCCAACTCTCACTGTTTATCACCAGCCATCTTCTACTGTAAAAGATATCCTAAACCAGTGCTCCTAATGTCTTCAGTTTCTTGCATCTCATCTTTGTCAGAGATAGGCCTTTCTGTTGAGCCACCTCCTGTTTCTCCCTAGTACTGAACTCTGATCCTCAATGGCCCTGGAAACATAAGTCCAAAAATAAACTAGGAGGATAAGTATTAACAAGTACATCAACAACCTTGGCTTTTCCCATCTTTTTTACTCCCTCTTTAGACTTCTAGGATATATATATATATATATATGTATATATATATTTTTTTAAGGCCAGCAGGATATCACTCATAGAAAGGTCTGGATAACCTTCAAGAGGTTATAAATCTTTTGGTGCTGCTGAAGGTGTTCTGCATTCTTGAAGATGCCATTAGCCACTCAAATCAGGAGAATGTGCACAAAGACCTGCACTAAGTTGGCTTCTTCACATTGAAGCAGAATAGTCACTGCAACCAAGACACACAAAAGTATAGTTGTATTGCTTTTCTTGTACTAAAAGAGACAAAAGGAGTGTAGGCCTGTGACTGACTGGGTCTTGTGAAGCTCAGTGCAGAGAGGATAATTTCTCCTTCTCGACATTTTGTACAACCCTACACAGGGAAGCCACAACCTTCTAAATTCCTTGGGGCATGGATCTGTCATTTTCATTGTTTCAGATACAATAAGTGTTTCTCTGGCAAAATTTTATTGTCTTTCACTGCATATAAGAAATCATATTACTCCATGTGTGCTTTTCGAAGCAGCTTTTTTTTAATTCAAATTTGCTATCAGTTTTCTTGGAAAATGATAGAAGCAGTTATTAGTCTGTGAGCATCTGTTAATGCTGCGACAGACAAATATAAAATCCACATTAGCAAATTCCATTTTTTATTTTTCTAACATTTTTAACTTCTGAAACATCTGCTTGAGCTATTTTTTTCCTTGCATCTCAACTGATCCATTGAAGTAGAGAGAGGTGAGCAGGCAGCTTGAGACTTCAGTTTGAAATATATTAAATAGGAAAAGCTCAAAGGGGAAACATCTGCTGAAGTGAAAATGTCTGTGCAGAATTGGAAAGCAAGATTTAAAGACTAAGAAATAGGAGAAAGACTCTTTCAGAGTATTTAAAATAGGATCTAGCTGATTTTTATAGTTCCCTTAGGTTGTTCAAGGTCAGTACCTGGGTCAGACAGGTACACAATGTTGTGCAGAATCCTTTACCTGTATTTGTGTCTGTGTTACTTCTGACTTGAAAGCAAGCATGACCTAAGTTGCATAGCATCCAGTTAGCTTCAGACCTGTAATTTATTTATTGCTGTTGCACATGATGGAGAAACCATGAGATAATCTTGTACAAAAAAATCAAGCTGCCTACTGTTCTAACCAAATCTGTTACACTTCAGAGCATCTGTACATCAAGCAGTCCCACAGCACCTTGCCAAGTCATCTACCTGAATCTAAAGAGGGGCTGTACAAAAGATGGGCATGCTAGTCTGTGAATTCCCACAGTCGGTCCGCAGGAGCAAATGTTCCCTGAATATATGCAGAGTTAAAAAGCACCACTGTTTATTCAGTCCTTGGCATATGCAACAAGAGGTGACTCTCCTTTTTTCAATGCATGATTACAAAATTATGCATCCTTGTACTATGGGTCTGGAGGAAATTACATACCAGTTTCCCAGGCGAAGTGTTTTATTTTTGCAGAAAGGAAAGAAAAAAAAAAAAAGAAAAAAGAAAAAGAAAGATGAAAAACACCCACCCCTAAAGCCCCCAAGGCTGGCCTTAGCCAGATGTTTTAATTTCAGAAGATTTATCTGTGAAGGATGCAAATTTCTTTGGCGTTGCCTCTAGGGTGACAGCACAGTGACAGCTTTCCTGGTCGGAGGACAAAGATTGTCACAGAATTTGCTGAGGAACATAACAAAAGGAAATTATGTCTGGAGAGTTAATTCCCTTCACCTATCACAGGAGGAATGCAGGAATATTTACATCCAGATGAATGCATGCGTAGTGTCATAAATAAGAAAATAAAGTACATTGACTCTCTTCAAGACAATAAAATCATCTGCCATGCATCTTAGGGAGTGACCCAAGTATCTTTAAGCCTAGTTCCCTGAACATATGAAAAATCAACCATCTTTAGCAAAAGAGGGGTGGAAAATACTTGGGCTCATCCTAGATTGCCTTTAAATTGTTTTATCTACCTTTTCTTTGAGAGTTCAAAAACTCCAGTGTTTCTATCTGGCATTTTTAGAGATAAGATGAGCCAGTAGGGGACAACTGCAACTAGCATATATAATGTCAAATTCCGTAAGCTACAGTACCTGCAGGCTGTGGGCTGTGAGGCCTTTGCTAGATATTATCAGAAGCGATTAGATTAGCTGAGACTGGCAAGAAGAGAACATATGTGGCCATTTCTTTTGAAGTGTTGTCTATGGAGGATTATAGATCATTAATTTTTAGAAATTCATGCTCTTTGCAAAAAAAATTGAAAAAAGCTGAATGTCCTGCTTATGAAAAAGCAAAATAAATGTGCAGGCTATTGTGACACAATGCACATATTTATGAAAAAAAAAAAAAAAAAAAAAAAAGATTGATTTGCTGAGCATCTGAGAACAGAATGACTTTCAGAATTCAAAATTAGTAGAAATTCCAGTGATTTATAATACTTATAATACTATCAGCCAGCTGGTGCTTGTCTCCTGCAGCATAATTACCCAGGCAGGAGTAGAGACTCTACAGACAAGGGGTGCAGGATGCATGTAAGGAGGTAGGGTTTGGGAGCACATCGCAGGAGAATTTTTGGGAGCAGAGCAAAAAACTCAAGGAGGGCATTGTGAAAGTGCAGGAGGGGTAGAAAAATGCAGGGGAAACCTTCCTTAGGAGTATTGGCTCAGGAGAGCCTGCAGGAAGAGTCTGAGGCAGGGTTGGAAATGATGGACTGATGGACTGATGGACTGCAATACTCGCAGTCTTCCCAGGCCTCACAGTCTCACCTCATTGTCTCAGCTTGAGATGTTCCCCAGTCCTGAGTGTCAGAAATTCGCAGACTCCAGGGGAATGTAGAAGGCAACAAGAACATGAAATGCAGCCTAGAGAGAAAGTAGGGTATCACTGTGGAACTACAGGTGAACACTGCAGTAGGTTATAGATTCCTTGCAGAACAACAGCCAAGGGGAGGTACTCATTTGGACCCTGCTTTTGATGTAGGTTCAAAGGCGTTATTTTGAGAGGGGAAGTATTTAGGAGAGGTATTGCCACCTTTCCAGGGCCAGTGCTGCAAGGCAACCCACCTTGGAAACTCATTTTTTTGGCAGCAACTACTTGTGTTTGACAGTGGCAGGAGGACGTGAGTCTGATACAAGTGTTCACGTGCCTCTGTAGTGTCAGAGGAGGGTGATGTCATGGCTCTGCCCTTTATTAATCAGCTTCCTTCCTGCTTTAATCCTTTTCCAGGGATACAGTGGGGGCAGTTCCAGGGATCCTATGTGAAGGAAACTTTATTCCTATGTGTGGCTTTAGAAGATAAGCTATAAAACTAGCTAGAAACATGCCCAGAGACTATGGCAAGCACTTTGCTTAAAGATAATGGAAATGGTCTCTTTGCCATGATCAATTCAGTAATGACTAAATCAGAACATTTATAGCAAAGGACCAGAACCCACAACCCCTTCTTTTTAGAAGTATTAAGCCATTATTATTTCTGTACGTACCTCCTGAATTTAAGCAGTCTTTCTTCCTTGGTGTGTGTGTATGCCTTTGCTATCACCAAAGAAGGGGCAAATTTTGAGAACTTGTTGTTTTGATGATTGAAATTCAGTAATATTTTCATTTCTTGTACAAGTGTTTAGAGTTTCTAGCACTTGTTTCAGTTGGATAATGCTACAGTGCCAGCAGCCATCTGCTAATTTTACAAAATATTTGGATTAAAATTTAAACCAAGCTTTTTAAGCTCTTCACTTATGCAGTTAAGACTAAACTTCTACAATGACAAAGCAGACTTCATTTATCCCAATCTCCTAGACATATCTTATGTTAAAAATATCTATATAGAAAGAAAAACTGAGTTACTACACAAAGATGGGATAGTTAAAAACCATTATGCTAAAGAATGATTAGCTATAGAAATAACAAAATTAAATTGGTTTTAAAAGTTACGTAATTTCTCTGGGTTTGTATGAGAAGTTTGGTATTGATTTCAAGAACAGTTGGTGTTATTTCTCTTAGAAAAATAGTGACATGATTTCTCTACATGGCAATGCTTACTTCGCCTTACTTTCTGAGCCCTTGTAAGGCTCAAGGGATTTGTTAGAGAAAAAGATTCGGATTCCCCTCCCTTGCTTCCAGTTGAGATAATTTTGAACTCTATTCAGGCATGAAAGAAATACTAATCAGTCTTTTAGACTGGAGAGAAACTCCCGGGAGTATAGAATGCATGTAAACTCTCCTATAAATATGAATATCATAATGTCTGAGAAAAAAGCTACATGAGGGAAGTTTTATTTATTTTTTCTTCAAATTGGAAAATAAGCATAAGATTTTGCTGGGAACATGGAGGTTTCATAAACCTTGGAAAAGTGTTTTTTTAATCTAATTTTGAGTTGCTGTTAGCAGGTTACATCTGTCTATTGTTTGTGGCTGAAAGACAATTGTCCTAAAACTTCCCTGTCCCTCACAAGGGCTTGTCTTTTCAAGGTGATGGAAGTTGTTTTTCTCTGCTCTCACACGAAAGCTGTCTGTATGGACCAGAAAGGGGAAGACAATCAGAAACAAAGCAGACTGCTCCCCAGAATATTTTAATGTGGCATGTGGATAACTTTACTCTTTCCTCCAGATAAGCAGATTGGTTTTTTTTTCTGAAATCAAAGACAATCATATTAAGCATAGTGACAGCATATCTTGTGCCAGTCTTCTGTTCACTGTAACCAGTAACTCTTTAATCCAAATTCCATGTAAGAGCAGTAGCTGCACAGAGGCAGGGAAGACAGGTCTTCACAGTGAGCTGCAGCACCCTGGTCTGCTCACCACCCTTGTGTGTCCTTTGGTGAGTGTTGGTGTAACTTCAGAGAAGGGCATATGCTCCACTCAGATAAGCATATTTGCTTGTTGGTTAGGGCAATCTCCCAGGAGGCAAAAAATACAATTTTAAACATCTGAATCTGAAAAAAAAGTTGCAACTCTGTCTTTTCATGTCCCAGATAAGAAGTGTCTGCAATGCTGCTTAACTGGGCAGCACTACAACGGTCTCCAGCCAGGCTCCAGAAGTGCATTTGGCTCATGTCTCTGAAAGAAAAGAATTACTTGGAAAAATGGATGGGAGGGTTTTAGTCTATGAATGAATCTGTGAACAGAGAGAGTCCCTGAATCTGTGTTCTCAAAAGGGATGATTTTGGTTACCCTCCTGTCTAGGAATCTTTATGGGCTAACAACTGGTTTGTCTTTATTCTGTGTGCTGGCTGTTTTGGATCCCATTTTGGGATACCCAGTTCCATGCCTTTGGAAATTCTGTTCCTTTTTCATGAATGTAACTTTGTTGCTGCTGGTTTTAAACACATAAATCCTTGATTGTGTTCAGACCTGAGTGTCTGGTGATAAAAACGGAAGTATTGAGACAAAGAGAATATTAAACATGTATTATGAAATTTTGTTATAGGTGAGGAGAGAAATCTTCTTGGATTCCAAGTCAAATTACATTTTCTCTCATTTGCATCAAGAAAACAGAAGCACTAATAATATACGTGTCAAATCAGTGATGGAAATAGCTATGCAATCAAATGATATAATGATGGTATATAAATGAAGGTGACCTACTAATGAATAATGTGGGATGGAAAGACTGACAAAGTGTTAATTGATATGTCAAGCCAGTAATGTCAGTCAGTTGCATGGAAGAAAAGAAATTAGTCAGTGTAAATTGCGTAGTGACCACCAAAACATGCCAAAAGCAATTTCACTTTCCGCAAAGAACTTGACAGATAAGACATAAGAACAAAATGAAAAGAAAAAAGTAAATATACCATATCTGATTTACTGCTCCAGGTAGCCAGTAATGGTTCACCCAGCAATGCCTTCTAATGTCTAAGAAAAAAATACTTGCAGCATCTATGTACCACAATAATCCTCAATTCAATCTGTGAAGCTTTCACAGCTTCTCCTTAGAGATATCCAATAAAATCTACAATGTATGATCCATATCTGCTGACATTGAATGGGTAGTGAGCAGCTGAAATGATATAAAAAATATGTATGTATAAATCTGAGTTGAGCAGAAGCTGAAAGAAAAAAAATAGAATTTTAAAATAGTAATCTCACTTTGTACTTCCTTATAAAAGATATTACAAAAAGTAAATGGCAGATTCCTAGACTGAGGGGTTTTTTTACTTATCTTGCATTTTAGAGGGACTTTTATTCTTTTTCTGATAGCAGTCTGAAAACCCACAACCATTACATTGGGACTAAATAGTCAGATCAATGACATGAAATTGCACTAGGTCATTCCAGACAGTGAAAGACAAAAGAAATCTGTTATGTGGCTTTGTCACATGATTTAACCTAGAAGAAAAATGAAATATTAAATACACATATATTTATATTATATAATTGGGGGTCAGAGCTGCCTGAGAAAATGCATTTTTTTCTAAACTTGAAGCCATTTTTGAAGTTATATATTATTTTGTCCACTAGAGGGTATCAAACATATTTCCAGTCTTGCAGTAGAAACCCTCAGAAGCTCAGAAAATAAATAAAATCAGCTGAAATTATTGTTACCGTATTTTCAAAAAATACCAGTGTCTATGTTTGTGAAAATGAAGCAAATAACTTCCTCCTGCTATACAAATTCCTAGATATATTTTTCATGAGGAACTATACACAATTTTGACTCCTCTAAATGTTATCGTGAGAGAGAGGCCATGTTACAGTGAAATATTTGATGATGTTTCTTGTGATGTGAGATTCTTACTCCTTCTGAATTGGAGCTGAACTTAAGATCTGGTTTTGGACTTAATCTCCAAAAACTTGTGGTGTAGGATTAAATATAATTTTAATATCCCAGGTCTGAATTTGCAGAGGCTTGTATTTCAATTTATAATTTGTGATGATCCCTAAAGAGAAACAAACAAAAAATAAAGCCTCGAATTATTACCAAAAAAATACTTGGCTTTTATATTAATTCTATATGTTATAGTTTTCTTACTCCATAGTTCAGTTTTAAGGTGTTTGTCTTTGTTGAGAACAGAAGAGGCTCTTTCCCTCAAACTCAAGGAATTTAACATGTGTTTTTACAATCCAGGATGATTATCAGTGCTGCTAAAGCAAAGTCTTCATGTGAGACTTGAAGTGGAAAAATTGTGAAACAGAAATGCTTTCAAAATTCATTGTTCTTGTTAGTTTTGTGTTGAAGTAAGATT
Organism: Struthidea cinerea; assembly: GCA_013397865.1. Lineage (NCBI taxonomy): Eukaryota > Metazoa > Chordata > Aves > Passeriformes > Corcoracidae > Struthidea > Struthidea cinerea. The sequence goes on from VZTI01004282.1 coordinate 300,630, forward strand.
AAACAAATTCAAGCACAAACTGAAGTACACCTCCTTTAATATTTATATAGTTACTAGTACAATCAGTCAAGGAAAGGTGTGAATTTATCAGCACTTGCAAACTTTACCAAAAAGGGGTTTAAAGAGATGGATATGTTTTCTTGTTCAACGGGAAGGTAGCCAGCATGACGCAGGAGTTAGTGAATGAGAGTGGAACTCTCCAGTATATGTTATCATGAGATCCATGGTCAGAGTGGTCTCTTGTGGCTGCAGTATTCACTGTATGTAGTCCATGCTAACGAATACATGTTTTGCATTGTCCTGGACAAACTAGTTTGTGGGATCCCAGGGGATATATCACACATTCCACTCATCCTCTTTGGGGGAAAAAAAAAGCTCAACAAAACAAAACTAAATAGACTTCTTTGGAAATAATGAATTCTTTTTTCTTAAATGCAGAAATCCACAGCTGACTCTCCTGTAAACCTTTGTTCATAATATTTGCAATAATAAGATTTTTTTGATGTTTATTTCTGATTTGTCTATATTAAAAGCAATTGAATTGGACACCCTTCGTCAACTGGCCCTCTAGATCCTGTCAGTTCTCCAGAAAACAGGTCTTGCCAAAACCTCTTTATTTTCATTTGTCTCTGGGTTTTACTGTCCCTGAGAGTATTGTAGAAAACCTGGGTCTTTGAAGTAAAAGCAGTAATGAATTTATAGCAAGTTTTCTTTTGCTTCTGCCTTTATTAGCTAAGTACTGCTGAAAAGACAGACAATGAGATGAATTGCCCTATGAAAATTAAGAGGTTAAAAAAAATGTCAACAGTTAAACTTCATGTGAAAAAACAAACCCACAGTGAACTGAAAGTTTAGCTCAGATGAGGCTGGCAGAAAATTCCTGTTGAGTTTAAGATTCTCAAGTGTTCAAAGTACTTTCTTGCCTAGGATGATAATGGAGGACTCACTACTACTACTTTCAGACTTCAATACTACCAAGGAAACAGTAACTGAATGACATCCTGTACATAGCTTCCTCTCTTTTAGTCTTGCAATGTACTGAGTAATATGCATGCATATGAAAATGTACTCCACTCTTCTCCATCTAAAACCAAAATTACTCACCCCTCTTGTTCCTAGTAAATGTCATTATATACTCTCATTTCCAAATAACTTGACTGAATTGACCTTCAGTAATTCAGTCTACCTAAATGCAAAGCATTAGCACACTGCATTCAGATTATCATCTGAAAAATGCACATTAGAAAATAAGCTTGACATTTATGTTATCACATAAGTGCAATTAGTCTTACAATGAGAGTTTATTTTGAATGTATCATTTACATCAAAGAAGCAGAGCCTTGTATTGCTTACAAGATGATCAATGACAAAAGACCAGAAGGCAACAAGTAGGTTGTCTTTGGCTTCTGTGAAGATTGGAGTAAGCTTTAGAGGTTCTGTTGAATAAAGGAAGATGTTAATTCTTTAAATTCACTACCTCCAGGGCAAGTAGTACTGAGCTTTAAACTTCTATCCGATAGTCTTTATTTAGGTTGTATATTCATGAAATCAAAGATGGGGTGAAACCCCGGATCATATGTTTCAGCCCACTTACTGTCAGCTCCTTTATCCAGAAGCACTTGTGAGACACGATTTAAAAATGGTGTTGGCTTAGTTATTATTTTCTAAAATCTTTGTAGTTAAAGATACAAAATATTACTTTTGTGGCTTTTTAACCCTCCGTTAGGTCTTTAAAATTTCTAAAATTCATAAGAATAAGTTTAAGATGTTCCTGCAGTAACAGAAAACTGCACACAGATTTTTTGCACATAGACATTTTATGTCTGTTTTACGCCAACATGCTTATGCACACATTTTGATGTTCTACTTTCTGAGCATAATGAAGACATCTGAGACCCAAATTATTCTCTGTAAATATCTTGTGCTCCATCCCTTCTGGCTACTTGTTAGTGTTCATATTCAAAGAGGATCATATTCCACTGCAACAAAAAATACCAAGAGCTTGGTCCTGAGTAGCACTCATCTAGGCACATTGTGAGGATTTGAGAAATGTAATCTTCTGGTTCTGATGTTCATGTAGTTGTTTTTCCAATATGTTAAGTCTTACTGCAGTGGATAAATGTATTTGCACTATATCGATGTGTATATATTTCCTCTCAGCTTAGTTCCTAACAAGAAATAATTTCTTCGGGTTACTGGGTAACATTCTGTTCTCCTGTCCGTTTATTGATTTGTGAGCCAAACCACAGAGCTGCTGATCTGATACTCGCTTCCTGGAGGCAGAAAATTTGCTTTTAATCCAAGCACTCTGCCCTTTCACGGATATGCCTGGAATTTCTGCTTTCTGCATTACCAAACTCCACCCAAACTTACTTTCCTTTCAGGAAGAGTCGTGAAGGGTGCATCCTGTGAGATTTCCTGACACCTGGCATGGAGCCAGCAAAAAAGGGTTTGGTTTCTTTGTTTGTTTCTTTAGAAATCCATCTAATTTCACCTTCAAAATTTCTTTATTTGCACGTTAACCTGTTACTGTTGGTGGAAGCATTACTTATTAAGGCAGTGGGGGATGAGAGTTCATTTTGACAGATTTTTCTTCTTGTAGGAAATCCACTTCCTGCAGTTTAGTACTTTAATGTGCATATGCTAGAATGACAAACTTCATTCTACCTTAAACCCTGAATGTCATTTATGGGTATAAATCTCACCATGATTGTTCAACAGTAGTAGATTAGGCTTGGCTGGCTGCCAGGTGCCCACCAAGCTGGTCTCTCACTCCCCTTACTCAGAAGGACATAAAATAAGAAGAAAAAACCCATGGGGTGAGATAAGGTTAGGGCAATTACTCACCAGTTACCATCATGGGCAAAACAGACTTCTCTTGACTTTGAGAAGAGTAATTTAATTTATTGACAATTAAAATAGAGTAGGATAGTGAGAAACAAAAAACAAACTAAAACTACTTTCCCTCCACCACTTCCCCCCATCCTTCTCAGGCTCCCTGTCTTCTTCACTCTCAAATCCTCTACATCCCCCTCTCCAAGAGATGGAGGGGATAGGGAGTGGGGGTTGCAGCCTGCCACTCCTTCCTTCTCACACTCCTCCCCTGCTGCAGCCTGGAGTCCCTTCCATGGAATACAGTCCTTCACAAACTGCTCCAACATGGGTCCCCTCCGTGGAGGAGTCCAGTCCTCAGGAACAGACTGCTCCAGCATGAGGCCCCCATGGATGACAGCTCCTGCCAGCAAACCTGCTCATGCATGGACTCCTCTCCATGGGCTGCAGCTCCCTTCGGGACAAACCCACCCACTGCAGCATGAATTCCTCCATGGTCTGGCTGCCTGAAGATCTCTGCTCCCATTGGACCTCCACAGGCTGCAGAGGCACAGCTGCCTCGCCATGGGCTGCACCAGGGGCTGCAGGGGAATCTCAGCTCTGGCACCTGCAGCACCTCCTCCCCTTCATTCTGCACTGACCTTGGTGCCTGCAGAGTTTTTTCTCTGAAATTTTTTCTTTCCTCCACTTTCCCACAGCTGCTGCACAGCATTTTTTTCCTCTTTCTTAAATGTGTCACTGTATGGGCTCTGCTTTGGCCACTGGCTCCATTCCAGAGCTGGCTGGAACAGAATCTGTCCAATATGAGGGTGACCCCATGTCTCTTCTCAGAGAAGTCACCCCTGCAGTGCCTATCCAGCTCCCAACCTTGCCATGTAAACATAATACATCAATTCATACCCTTTTTTACTGTCATACCTCAAAATATGTATATGCCACTCACATGTATATGCAACTTGAAAATTGTACATGCAACTTGAAAATTATATATGCTAATGTAATTCTCCAAAATGTTTTTCTTCAGGTGACTCATGACACAGGTTGGGGGTTTAAGCTTTCTCGGTGTTCATAATTGCTATTCTTTGGAACATAAATAAACTATTTGGTAGTTTTGCTTTAATTATTCTCTGCTGATAATTCTTTTCCATCCTTTCCCATTGCATCCCAACCCACTTCATCCCATCTTGCCTCATGCCATGCTTGCCCTGAAGGTTTCTGCTGTGTAGACTTAGTTTTATCTCAGACACTTTCATTTTTCTGGAGCTTTCTGCCTTTCCCTTCTGAACTTTTCTTTCCCTGAGTCTCACAAGACCTTCCCATTATCCACCTCCTTTTTTATAACCCTGACCTTCCAGTATATTTTTGTAAATAAAACAGTGCTTAGCCAAATAGATATAAAATGACAGAATAAACATGATGATTCCTAGATAACAAACTTTCCCTTTACTGTGTTGGGTTTTTTTTATTATAGCTTGTATATATTTCCTCTTCTTTTTCTAATTTAAATTGCTAGACAAAGAACACTTGAAATATTTTTGTCCCAGCTCTTATTATGACTTATGAAAAGTAAATGTATTTGATGATAGAAAAGAAGTGGGAGAGGTTCCAATCCAGTTACAATATTTTTCCTTGATGGGGCTGATGCCAGTCTCTTCTATTCCTTCATATTGTACTTTCTGTGGGCTTTTTTTTTTTTTTGTACTTTACTATCTGTTCATTAAGAATGTTTGAGCAGAGCAAAACAAATTCAGTAATATATGATCTTCCAAATCTGCTATCTTTGTTTTAACAGAACATCCTTGCAAATTAAAAATATCCTGACTGGTGTAGGTCCATTATCCATGAGATAAGCCTATTTCTTAACTGATCTCATACACAAAGTATGTGCAAATAATACTTGCATGGCTTAGTGTATCGTTGTTTAGAGTGGGTTTTTTAGATTTAGAGCTTCTCATGATTTCATGGCAAGGAATAATGAGTTTGTTTATCTTTCTGATTACAAGTAAATAAATAGGGAGTTATCCTCATAATTTTTTTTCGTTGAAGTTCTCTCAAATACTGCACATTAAGTCAGAGGCTGTACAGCAGTGCAATGCCAGAGCATGGAGATAGTTCAGCAAATTAAATTTTTACCAATGAAATGGATATTCCTTGTTTAGTCCACATGCTTATAAGTGCAGGAAAACAACTCATTAGCACTATTTATTAAGAGAAGATGAATGGTCTGAAGGTGGAAACAACCATAGCATAGAAGTAATGGTCAAATGCTTTGGAAGGGTTAAAAAAAATAAGCATTCTCTACTTTTCAAAATGCTGTGTATGTCTGAAGACATGAATTTCACAAAAGGTGCTAAGTGCTTTAAGTGGTTTCATATATTTTAATGGAGACCGTGAACTGTGAAGGAAAACTTTTTTCTGAAATGAATGAAAACCAAGTGTATTCATTTTCACAGATGTTTCTAAAAACATCTGTTGCTTAAAGCTGCATCAGCTTTAATTGGATACTATTCTTAACTCTCTCCCACTCTTCATTTTTCTAATAGTTGATTTCACTAGGTATTGATTTCTGTGTGTAGAAACTCAGTAATATGTGACATTGCTATACACTGCTAAGTTTTTTAGAAATGTGTGGGTGTTTTATCACTTGTAGCTTGCAAAGCAAAATCTATACATGCACAAGAGGGCTCTGGTCAAATGGGTTCGCACAGATGATCTCTAAGAAGTTTGAGTGCTTAACCCCTTAGCAGGGGCCATATGGAGGCTGAGTCAGAAGCCTGAGCTCTTTAACAGAATCCCCACCTGCTCTGATGGCTGATGGAAATGAGAAATGAATAATTACCTTCTCTTTTTTCTACCTGGTATGGGAAGCAAAGCAACAAGTCTCCCCATTTCTTTTACAGTGTTTGGGACAAAGTTTTGTTTCCAGGTGGCCTGTTCACACGTCTGGTATCAGCAGATCAGTGAGCTAGGATTCATGAAGAACAGTGTCATCTGTGTCAAGGCAGGAGACCAAAGTATCCAGTCCCTGAGGAAGACAAAGTAAAATAAGATAGTCCATAAAATGAAATGGTGGGAATATCTAACAGGTTTTCTGTATAGTTTCCTACCTTCCCAGAGCAAAAACACCACCTATATTTGTGCTTTTCTAAGGTTGCATTACCAGTAGATCCTTCTCTGAATTTCGATTTCTTTCTCATTGTTTTCCCTATATTCTAGCTTCAAGAAAATCTACAGTGTTTATAAGCGAATGGATTGTCCAAATTTTTATGTTCATGATGATCTCTATGCCCTGCAGGTTTCATTCAGCTACATTTTGCGAGGGCTCACTGCTTAATGTTTCACAATGTAAGCTGTAACTCAACAGCTTTATTTTCCTCCTGGCTGCATTTCATCTCCCTTCAGTTCTACATGCCCACCTCTTTTCTTTTGGAAACTCTACTCTCTAATCAGCAGCTCTACTGTTAGTAAGGTAGCTGAGGTGATGGCCTTAGATTTTATTTGGTTTGTCCTGTTTGCTCCTCCGCAAAAGATAGCTTTTCTGATACACCACCAGAACTACTTTTGTGTTTCAGGAGGGGGCCAACATCATCTGATGCAGCTGCTGCCTTCAAGTCTCTTCAGATTAAATCACATTAATTTACTGCAGGATCATTATAAAGCCATTCATGGATGCTTGTGTACTCAGAAATCACATTTACCAGCTAACTGAATGGAAGAATGTAGAGGAAATTACAACTTTCTTCTCTGAAATCATAGGCCTCTTCCACTTAAACAACAAGAGAATTTCTACTAGCTGAGGGCTACTAGAGCTCTACATCATGTCTGTAATGCCTCAAACCATGTAAAGTACACTGCTCTAAAATTTCATTAAAAATCTCATTCTTGGTAGAGATTTCTATTCAAAATTACAAAACACCATCACATTATCACAAAAAAGATGGAGTACAGTGAAAACCAGAAACAAACAATAGAGGTTAAAGAGGAAGGATTGAAGAAAGATTAAAAGAGCCAAAAATATGAGATTTCAATAAAATGGGATTGCAGCATCACATGATTTTTCTTTACATTTATCTGAAGGGCTTCAGGAGTAGAAAATTATTTCTATGTAGTACAGGGGGAACATGTCGTACATTTCTATGTAGTACATGAGAACAGTTAGATAAAATAAAACAAACCCCAAAACACCACCAAAATGGAGTTCAAAGGTTGTGATGCTTTTTCAAGCAGCAAACCTTTTAACAGAAAAAGATCCACTACAATGTTTCTAATGAGTTATATACGCTGCAAAAAATTCAGGAAACATCTGTTTTTCTACTCATAATTATATTTTATTCAGTAATTTTGAAGAAACATTGAAATTTTTTCCTAATTGTCATGGAGGACTTTGAAAACAAACCTGAACAAAGCACCAAATATAGTAGGGATATATAGCATACCGTCAGTGTACTAGGTTATACGATTTAATAAATAAATAAATAGTTATTCCTCTATTGATTTCCATTGAGATTTGATTTCTCACAGAATTTGAGTTGTTTTGTAGTTTTGAAGTCTCATATTACTTCAATGGAACCCAGCTGAAACTTGCAATTAAGAGTTTTTCTGGGTTTTTTTGGGTGTGTTTGGATTCAAATGATAAACTGTGATGATAGCAGTACAGGGATGTTTGGATAAATTCTGTGAAATACAATGTATATTCTTCATCTTGTTTTCCTTCCTGGTCAGTCAGAAGAATCAGAAGCAATTAAAATTCCCATTGTTCCAGTGCGGTAACTCTCCAAGACAGGGAGTGCTTAACTCTTGAAGGAACACTTTACAGGAGGTTTGAGCTGTCTGCAGCTCTCCTCAGGAACCAGTTAACTGGTAGAAATCTGTTAAGTCATTGATTGAGTGTTATAAATAAATACATAGGATGGTTAGTACAGTATTTTTTAAAATACTTTCTTTCATTATCTATACAATACACACATATTATTAAGTATCCTTAAGTAGTTTTACTGCCTAATGTTATAGAATAGTTTGGATTGGAAAGGATCTCTTAAGGTCATCTACTTAAACCCCCCTGCAGAGACACCTTCAACAAGATCAGGTTGCTCAGAGCCCCATCCCACCTGGTCTTGAATGTCTCCGGGGATGTGGTATCCACCACATCTCCCGGCACCCTGTTTCCGTGTTTCACCACCATCATCAAAAAAATTTTTTTCTTATACCCAATCTAAATCTACCTACCCCATTTTAATTTAAAGCCATTACTCCTTGACCCATTGCAGCAAGCTCTACTAAAAAACCCATCCCCGTCTCTTTTATAAGCCTTTCTAAGTACTGAAAGGCCAAAATAAGGTTTCCTTGGAGTCAACTCTTCAGGATGAACAAGCCCAATTCTTACAGTCTTTCTTCATAGCACAGGTGCTCCATCCCTCTGATCATCTTCTTGTCCCTGCTCTGGACCTGCTCTAATAGGTCCACGTGTTTCCTGTGCTGGGACCCCAGAGCTGGATGCAGCACTCCAGGTGGAGTTTTGCCAGAGCAGAGCAGAGGGGCAGAATCCCCTCCCTTGACCTGCTGGTCACTCTGCTTTTGATGTGGCCCAGGATGTGTTTGTCTTTCTGGACAAACACACACTGCCAGCACATGTGCAGCTTTTCATCCACCAGTACTTCATCCATCAAGTCTTTCTCAGCAGGTCTGCTCTCAGTCCCTTCAGCCTCCAGCTTATATTGATACTGGGGACTGCCCTGACCCAGGGTCAGGACCTTGAACCTGGCTTTGTTGTCTCTCATGAAGTTCACATGGTCCCACTTCTCAAGCTTGACCAGGTCCCTCTGGATGGCATCCTGTCCCTCATGTGTGTCAACCCCACCACTCATCTTGGTGTAATCTGCAACTTACTGAGGGTTGCTACTGTCTATGTCTTTGATCACGATATTAAACCGTACTGGTCCCAGTGCGGGCTCCTGGGGGCCACCAGTCGTCACTGATCTTCATCTGGACATGGAGACATTGACCACTAATCTCTGGATGTGATCATCCAACCAATTTCCTATATACCAAATGGTCCACCCATCAAATCCATAGTTTTCCAGTTTAGAGAGAAGGATGTTATGGGACACTGAGTCCAGATAGATGATCTATGTAGCTCTCCCTTGTCCACTGAAGTAGTCACTGCATCATAACTTGTACTGCTGTGGCTGACAGAAGGGGCAACACTCAAGGATTCATTATACAACCATATGAAAAAAACCCCCATCTCTTCCCCCGGTATAGAATATAATCGGTTTCCAGCATGTAAAAGGTAGAACAAAATATGAAGCACTCTGGGATGAGGAGATAATTTTAAAAGATGGAGAAGTTGGCAGAAATGCAGAAGACACAGGTCAGCAGTTGTCTAATACAAAACAGGAGTGAACTGTAACTCACGACAGTGACAGGGATTGAGAAAGAACCCAGTGGCAGCTTGGGAAGTTGATGCTGATCTTTTTCCATGCCAAGAGGGTAGAATGGGAAAATTTACTGAATTTGAAGTAGCTGACAGAGCAAAATTGGGTATAAGAAAAATCATAGGCACATGCCCCAAACCAGAAGGGAAAAAGAATAATTAGAATATAGCATTACAGCACCAGCTGTGGAACAGCAGGGAGATGTCTCTTAACTTAGTCATAAAATCCACCAGACATAGGTAATTGATTTCATAGAAATATTGTTAAGCAAGCTACTGAAGAAGCATATTTCTTTTTATATTTATGAGTAGCTTTATTATAAATCCTGTAGGATTCTTGAGATTCATTAAAAGGGAGGATCTGTAGATCTTTTTAAAGACCATCTGTTTTGATTCTGGGATCATCACCTTGTCAGGTTATGAGGAACACTGTGTTCAGTAGAAAATAACAAATACAGTATTAAAATTCGTAGGATGTATTTTTCTGATTAATAATGCAGATGCCTTACTTTCCTCATTTTAAAATCTGTTTCAGGGAACAATTGAAGTCTTTCATTCCATTTTAAAGATTTTTTTTCCCTTTGAAGAATGCTGTCTTGAAACCAAGAAAGTTTTTCTGCAGTTCTAAGCTCTGATTAATTTTTTTTTCCTCCAAATCAGGCATCCTGCCCCCTTCTTTTTGATTTATTATTTGTCTATTTAGAAATCTGACTTGAACACCTTACAGTGCAATATTTACAGAACTGTCATAACTTTGTGATTTATGCAATGTAGGCTATATGATTTGTGCAAAATACATCAACATTATTTTTGAGGTTTCTTTCCAAACTGCAGAAACATAAAAGACTTTGATGTTTTTGCAAAACATTACTGAAGCAATTATATTTTGTTGCTATTAATTTTTATTAAGTCAGAATAAACATTAAACTTTGAAACTTTTCAAGTCAAAATATGCTTTAAATGTAACAGCTCAATACTTGAATTATACAAAGGAATCTTGGAGGGGCAATAGGGAATCTCAGCTCATGGTTTGCATATGGGCACAACACACTTCTCATTAATGTTAATTGGATTTATAAGTCTGCATCAAAGGAAGAATATAGGCTTAAAAGTAACTTTCAGTCATGCTCAGATCTCACTCCTTCTTTGGCATTTTGCACATTTTTCTAGAGCTTTTCTCAAAACTCTGTTTTGAACAGAAGTTTACTGTGGATCACAATGATGCATCGTTTAATCAATTTATGAAGGTCGGCAGAACTAGTCTACTTACATAGAGACCTCTGTTCTTTCCTAACAACATTCTGCATGCTCTGTTATGATTCACCTGAAGGAGTTTTCTGAATTACATTAAAAAATAAAAAGATTTCTGTGCATTTTCCCTGAAACCACTGCCACTCTAGTTTGAACAGAAGCAAAAGAAAACAGGTGGCTTCCTTAGCATCTTGTAGCCCAATATCCTATCCCCTGCACCTTTCTTCTTTCAACACTGGGGACTGGGAGAAGGTTTCAGTAAGTAGTTCTTCTAACACAGTAACTTAGTTATTTTAACGTGTATTTCTTCAAACAAATCATGTAAACCAGCAATGCATCTCTCTGGGACTATACTGAAGGCTCCATCATGTATATCTCTATCTATAATTACATGAATGCATTATGAATCTGCAGTAGTCAGGACTGTATCACTATTTATATTGATATCTATTTCTACACCTTGGGCAAGGAGAAACTGATTGTTCTCCTGATTCGAGGAGGAGAGTGAAACAATGGCACTTGCTGATGCTCCCTTTAGCTGACTATCAGCAAACAGCTTCCCACAAGTAATCAGCTGTACCATGTCAGGGAGGATGACAATTCTTTGCTGGCAACTACTGATCCACAGCTGCAATTAGGGCTTTGCAAGCATCAAACAATCCTGAAATCAGAGTAGGATAATGAGAAGTAAAACCAAATCTTAACCCCCCACCTCTCCCTTCTTCCCAGGCTCATCTTCACTCCTGAATTCTCTACCTTCTTCCCCCCAGTGGTGCAGGAGCACAGGGAAGGGGGTCTGTGGTCAGTTCATCACATGTTGTCTCTTCCACTCCTTCCTCCTTAGGTGGAGAACTCACATCCTACCCCTGCTCCGGTGTGGGGGTCGCTCCCACATGAGACAGTCCTCCAACACTTTCTCCAACTAAGTACTTCCCACAGACTGCAGTTCTTTACCAAATTCTCCAGCCCGGGTCCATTTCCAGAGGGTGTAGTCCTTCAGGAACAAACAGCCAGAACGTGAGTCCCCCATGGGGTCACAAGTTCATGAGGCCATAGGTTCTGCCAGGAGCCTGTTCTAGCATGGTCTTCTTATAGCGTCACAGCCTGCTTTGGGCATACACGTGCTCTGGTGTGGGGTCCTCCGTGGGCTGCAGATGGATCTCCCTTCCACCATGGACCTCCATGGGCTGCAGGGGCACAGCTGCCTCACCATGGTCTTCAACAAAGGCTGCAGGGTAATCTCAGCTTTGGCTCCTGGAACACCTCCTGCCCTTTCTTCTGCACTGACCTTGGTGTCTGCAGGGCTGTTCCTCTCTCATATTTGCCCTCCTTCTTTCTCTGGCTGCAATTTCTCCTGAATAATAACTTTTTTCCTTTTGATATATGCCTGACCCAGAGGTGCTACCACCATCACTGGTGGGTTCAGCCCAGGCCAGTGGCAGGTCCATCTTGGAGCCAACTGCATTGGCTCGATTGGACATAGGGGGAGCTTCTGGTAGCTGCTCACTGAAGCCACTCCTGTAGCTTCTCCACAGGGAGAAGCATTCCCAGAAAACACTTATACTAGTGGGTTATCCGGGGCTCTAAGTTTTGGTAAGTCTTTTAATCAGTATGATTCCTTCCTTATTTATTTTTATAAAACAAAAAAATCAAAAACTGGTCTTCCAATGTATTTCTTGCAAAATATTCTCCTGAACTACAGACATCTGTTCAAAGAGAATAAGAGGAGAGTATATATAATGCATGATATTTGTTGTAGAATGCAGCACAATTATGCAAGTAGACATTAAAATAGTTACTGCATCATACAGTACTCTATTCCTTTGTTGGGGATTAACAAAAGGATTAGACCTTCTTCCTTTCCATTGTAGATCTAGTTTTGATTAATTTATGCATTCAGCATATCTGGAATGTAGTCAATCAAGGACTAAATACAAAGCCACTATTTATTCGATTCATTCTTTATGTACCATAATCAAATGAATACACGTCATACTTCTTTCTGACAGTCCTCCAAATTGCTAAGCACCTTCTCTTGTTCTGATAAAAATTGATCCTTGAGTCTTTGATGGCTTTGGGTCTCAGCCTTCATTATAGCTTGTGTTTTAAAAGCTGAGGTGGTAGGACAACAGATTAAATTCACAGTTAGTGTTTGGACATCTTCTTGGCAAACTTCAGTCATTGTAATTAATAATTCTCAAGTCTTGCTATATTAAATGCCAGAAGTTGCCAGAAGAGTTTCTATGGAATTGAATTTTTTTTTCATTCGTGAGACTTTCAATTTTTGTTTACTTATCATCCTAGTCACAAGAATATTTAAAAAAAAAGTAAACTAAAGGTGTTTCATGTTGATCTGGCTGACTCATAGATACACATTTTTGCTTCACCTCACCCCCTTAGAATTTCATATAAATTTACATTTTTTTACTTACATTTTAAAAAGAAGCCCAATTTAGACACTGCGCAAAACAGTTTTCCCAGTTAGGACTACAAGGCAGGGATCAGATAGGATAAGACCCTTTGTATAAAGGTGAAGTATAGTGTTACAGTAAAGATGGCACAGATGTGCACCTCAAGATCAAAAAGAAAAAATATGATGATAGAGGGAGAATTGTTGGTTTAATGTCCACGAAGAATTCTTCCCAAGGTGCACCAGTGCATCTGTTGTAGATTGGCCTATATTTATGCTGACAGCTTTAGAGATATTTATGCAGGTGAGCATCTGTAGATGAGACACTAGCAGGCAACTGCGAGGTGAAACAAGGTGGTGAGATGCTGGTATCATAGTTACACATTTAACATAGTAATAAATAATGTAGAAAATAAAAGTTTGTCAGCTATTAGACAGCAGGATCTCCTCTCTCCCCACAGAACTTTGATAGCATTTAGTTCCCAAACATTCCAATTTTTGCAGTACTCTAAAAAACAACCATTGGGAAGATTCTGTCCATTTGTACAGAAGATATCAATGGTAATATTTGCTTTCTTTTTTTATGCTTATTATCAATTTTATTGGTGAAATACTAAAAAAATCTAAGTTATGAAATGTCTTCCGAACATTAGATTCAGGCAGAAATAAGGTTATTTTTAGCTGATGTAAGACAAATAATAATGTATTGTTCTCTTGATATGATCTTCCATCTTGTCTAGTGGGAAAGGACAGGGAATCATTTAAACCTCAGAATGGAAGTTCATTCAGCTCCTTTTCTCTTTTTTAAGGATGACAGAAACTTATATATAATTTCATCACATACTTCTGCAGTCAACAGCACCTTCACTACTGAAAACTGACCTTCATTTCTCTCACGGAACACCATCATAAATCCATTTCACTGCTGGATATGGTTGGTTGAATTACAAATTATTGCCTTATTGCCTCCGATTTCAGGCAATGCTATGGTCAGCCTAGGTGCCATATCTGGGCATCTCTGTCTCACAGGTGGTTGTCACAATAAATCCAGAATGATTAAATAGGTTATTTAAAGTATATAGACCTTTTTATGCATACTGACCTACAATATAATAATAAGGTAATAAAATGCAGTACAAGTTGAGCTTAAGACCTGTTTCCATATCATGATATTGTTTAATGTGAACACATGTAAACGTTTTAAGAACGTGACCTACAGGTAGGTCTATTTCAACAAAATCTCTTCAAGAGCCAGTTGCTGTGCTGCTGTCCTTGCTGTACTTTCTGGAGCACACCTACTGTTTGGGGTAGGTGTAATTTAAATTTTAAGAGCTTTTAATAGCTTGAATAAAATTCTATGTCACATTTTCAAAAATAATGACGTAACTATTGCCTTCTACTAAATTCTGTATATTTTCAGATGAACGTCTGATTAGCATTTTCAATCCATGGGCTTTCCGCTGCTTTATTTTGGGTGTTCTTGTTTCAATGAGAGAAAACTCTGGTAGGAGAATCATAAACTCTGTGACTTTCAAGATCAAAATTCTCTTCCCTGCATCACAATTTGCTGTAAGTATGTCTTAGGCAAGTTTGTTCTTTGATTTCTTTCCCAGAAAAATTCATTATGTCATTATTATTCCACTTTACATGACTATTGCTCATATATACTCATTTTGCACATTCATTCAGACACCTTCATATAGAAATGGTAGGATTATTTAAGATAAAAATGCTTTTCTGTGTCAAGATTACAATAACAACTATATATGTAAAGGCATTTCTTATAGAAGGACTATTTGTACGTACCCAGATGGTGGAGGATGTGTTTGGCAGGCCAAGAAACACCCTTATTCTTGCTCTTTTTCTCATTAATTCTTTTCAGAGGCATACAAACTGGAAGACCTCTGCCTGCAGTATTTGCATTGCTTTGGCACACAGAAACTGCAGAACCAGACTAAAATCCTACTGAAAAAGGCACTGAACACACAGCTACTGGAAAAGAATGTCCTGAGATTGGTTGGTCCTTATCTTGTGATTATCTAGTACATTTCACAGAACCTCTATAAATGGTCAGTTAGAGTCTTTACAATCCTATGATATGGTTAGAAGTAATAGTTGAATGGAGATGTTTTGAACATTTTTAATCAGATTTTTCTTCTGAGTGAACCTCAAATTTCAATGACCCTGGATAAAAATCAAGATCTCATGTGCTGACAGCCTGTCCTTGTGTGAACAATCCTTGTTTTATAAAGCCCTCCTAATTGTGCTGAAGATAAGACACCTGACAAACTGCTGCCAGGAAATGCAGAAAGACTTTTGTTGGTTATTTGTTGTTGTCTCTTTTTCCTTAAATGATTTCTAAATGGGTAATATGCATAAATTTCACAGACTTCTTGCAAGAGATTTTTATGCATTCTTAAGAATATAATTGAAATATCACAGTCTTGTTGTTAAAATGCTTGATGAGCATTTTTAAAGCCAGCTATTATACTTACAATATATTTATATTGACCTTGGAGGAAAAAAAAAACCAGGTTCAAACTTATGAACTAAACTTCTATACTATTCAAAACCTTTTCAATAGTCAAAAAGATTTCCTCCTAACTGTGGAAATTTTTTTGCCCTTATTCATACATAGTCCCACCCTGGACCTCCATGGGCTGCAGGGACTCAGCTGCCTTGCTATGATGTTCCCCACAGGCTGCAGGGGAATCTCTGCTCCGGCACCTGGAGCACCTCTTCTTCACCAGTGTCTGATGAGTCGTTTTTCTCACATATTCTCTCTACTGTCTTCAGCTGCAGTTGCATCCAGCCCTTATCCAAAGGTGCCACCACTGTCTCTGACAGGTTCAGCCTTGGCCACAGCAGGTCTGTCTTGGAGCTGGCTGGCACTGGCTCTCTCAGACATGGGGGAATTTCCTGACAGCTGGTCACAGAATCCAGCCTATGCAAACCCAACACATTAATGTCTGACAAATTTAATATCAAAGTATTTATTATCTGTTGATTAAAGAAAAGAAAAAGAATTTGTCACATCTCTACACTTTATAATATATTTAAATAGAAGCTATAAAACCCCCCTCCCTTTTCACTTTCCTGTCTCTCCCCAGTAAAAATTCCTCAGTTCCTCAGGACTTTTGACAGTTCTCCCTGTTTGTTTGGGTTTTTAAATTAAGTTTTAAAATTTTAAATAAACCAACAGATCTCTGATTAAATAACCAATTATTTAATGAAAGCAGAAAGAATAGGACTGCTTAAAAACAATAAATCAGAACCATCAAAAATACAAGCAAGCTTTATGGATTGATATCTGGGATATGTTAATTTATGTACTCTCTAGTGGATTTTAAGAACATGCAGATAATTCTATCTAAAATGAAAGCATGTGTCATTATCTCCAAGAGTTCCCAGAAGCCCAGTTACAGTGCTAAATGACAGCACAGTGTGAATGTGAAGCAGCTGTGAATAGCTGTTTAATACTATCACTCTAGGCAAACAACATAACAAGAACCAGTTCGACTCAGAAAATGTCCATTGAATTTTCTGTTTATTTTTCTGTGTCATTAAAAAAAAACGTAGTAAAAACTCCAATCTCCTCACCTCTCTTCTTGCATCCTGGCATTACAAGGCCTTTGTCATGTGCAGTTTTCATGTTGCAGAAATAATTAATCTTGCTCTTTTACGTCTTGCTGACACAAGCATCATTGTGTGCTACATTATTAAACCAGTTGTCTCACTTGACTGGACTTTAAGACAGAATTCTCTTGTAGCCAAGTGAAAAATACTTCACCTCAGAGGAGAAGACCTGTCCGCTTGACTGTGTGTGAAATATGTGCTGGAATATGTGCAGCTGCTGAGACTGCCTAGCTGATATTTCTTCGTGCTGCTGTGTTGTGCTTGTGATGTCTACCAAAGTACTGGAAACCTTCCTAAGGTCAAACAAGTGCCATGGAAAGCAGAAAAGAGTAAGCTTAAATGCTTGTCTGACAGATGCTTCTCTCTGAACTGATTTTCAAAGACACTGTCTATCTAAAAGCTCTCTTTTTTTGGCTGCTTAATGCCGCTTAAACACTTTTAGTGGTTGTCCTCAATGAAATGTGGTGACAGGAGAAGGATGGAGCTCACCAGGGAACTAAGGAAGGGCCAAGGAGATTGCATAGAGCTAAGAATCATCCCTCAGATGACTGAAACTGTAGGAAGAATGGGTAGCTGAGAGAGGGTGTGGTGTCACGTTGCTTAGGGCATAAGGGGTGCTTACCCTCCATTTCCAGCAAGTTATATATTGCTTCAAGTATTAGCTGTAAAACACAATGAAAGTTTCAGAGATACGTAAAGATTTTGGAGACATAAAAAATATTAATTTATATTATTCCCTTGACCACCACAAGTTTTACATCTACTTGTTTGGGAAGAGTCACCCTTTGCCTCCTTATTGAGTTCTTGCTCTTGAGTTTATTCAGAGGTTCGCATAAATATTTAAAAGCTGACTTCTGTGTCCTCTTCATTTCATGTAGCATAGAAAAATAAAAGGAAGAGTAAAACCTATTTTCATTCATAATAAGTGCACTAAAAGAAAATGAGGAGACACACTGTGCATATGGAATAGTAAATGTTCCTTCAATAGATCTTATGGCAAGATAACATGAAGGGATAAGTAAAGATTGAAGTATGATTTTTCCTTTTTTAATAGACAGCTGGAGAATTGTTAATCTATTAGTATGGACAGACAGGTGAACATTTTCCTGCATGTAAGGACTTGAGTAGTTTCTTCTGGTTTTGGATGGCACTGAAAGAATTGTATGCATTTCTATGCTGTTTTGTTGTTGCTGCTCCACTGCTCCAGATGTGGTATCTAGGAGCTGGTATGGTCCTGCTGGGACCAGAGCTGCAGAGAAAAGAAAGCCTAAACCACAGGGGCGGGCTCCCTACTTGGCTGTACTTCACCCTGCAACCCACGTGGAGGATAGATGAGACTCCTACTTTCTCACTGTTTTAGTGATAAACTAATGTTACACATCTTCTGGTGAAAAACCTGCTAAACAGAAGGCAAATATTCTGAATGTGTATGTCAAGATTTATACTGTCTCTGGAACTTAGAATTTTTATAGGGAAGCAGGTCTTTAGGCTTATGCAGAAATAGAGAATCTCATCCCTGTCCTGCTTTGAATAAAGCTATGCTGAAGTTCCGGGTGGCACCAAGGAAGATGCATGTTTGGGTCAATGTGGAACTCAATGGATTTTGGTTGTGAAGTTTTAGTAAAAACATGGAGTTTACAAGTTTCTCTTCAGCTTTCTCACTGTCATCCTTGGCCAGTAGACCCCTTGCCAATGATTCCAAGCTATGCTTTGAGGAGTAAAGTACCAAACAGTACTGTACCACTCAAACAAGCTTGACACCACACTACTGGGACAAGTGAGGACAAGAGTACACTGGGATGCCCCTCTGAAAACTGTTCTTTTAGGCAGGCATTGGCACTGCTTTCCACACAAGTGAATTCCTAAGTAGTATGTGCAGTTTCTGGTATTTCTCAGATTTGGGATAGGATTTATTGGACTTGCTGATGAGCTATTAATTTTTTTTTTTTCTTTCCTTTAGTAGGTTGTTAAATGTGAGATGGAATGTTGCATAGTCTCCAAGAGTGGAGATAAGTTTAGGGCCTTCTATCCCTCACTGTCATCCCTCTTTTTGATTACTCTGCCTGTATTGATGGGAAGTAAAAGCAAATGTTAATTCAATGGATCTGCCAGGCGTTTAGCATGTGAACCTAGATACAGAAACCAAATAGCTCTCTTAATCTGCGCAGAAGAGGATTTCTTTCCACTCCCCTTATTCCCTCTCATAACCCATCTTCTAAGTAGCCTTTGGCCAACAGTTATTTTCTTGCTTTCCCAAATGTCTCTGTGGATGTTCTGTGTGCTCTGCTCTGGGTGTTGGCAATAAAGAATTTACTCAAATTTTGCTCAGTGAGCACCAGCTCCACACACCTATTAAAATCTGAGTTGGTTTCTACTCTTAACACTCTCCTGGTCTTACGGACAGTGGTCATACTGTGTAGACCACCAGAACACACTGGAAAAATACCCTGAAGGAATAAGCTGCTGAAAGATCAAATCCCTTCATTTTCCTAAACATTTAATTGAATGAATCTAGTTCTTCTTAGGGCCATTTTCATACTTATTCAGTCCTCAGAGCAGCAGGCAGCAGGCAGCAGTTCAGTCTGCATTGTAAATTGGAACAGTTTCGCAGCATATGGTCACTTGGAGGAAATAAACTCTCCATTGATAGCCTTACAGTTCTCTTGAGCTAAATAATGTTAAATTTGACCTTGGTTAGCATTCTGCAAAATGGCTACAAAGAATGAATAAGTCAAAAAAAGACTGGGCTCAAAAGCTGGTAGTCAATGCTTCCTACTCTATCTGAAGGCTGGTTACTGGTGAAATTCCCCAGGGTCTATTCTGGGGCCTTGTTTATTTAATATCTTTATAAATTAGTTGGAAACAGAATGGAGCCCCATCAGATTTGCAGATGACACCAAAACAGAGGGTGCAGTTCATATGCTCGAGGGCTCCATTGCCTTTCAGAACCAGACTAGACAAAGCCCCAAGTATGGTCCGAATTCAATTATTATCTTGCTTTGAACAGGACATCCCAAGGCCCTCTGCAGCCTGAATGATTCTGGGATTCCAATGGCATTTTCCCCAAAGGATCTTGGTTATAACTCTATAAAAGGAAAGCAGTGTTGTGAGCTGTTTATCTCACACAGTTCTTTGCAGTTACTTCTCAAGAAGATTCAGAATGAGACCTTCAACCTGAGAAACCGATACTTACTGAGTGTGATTTCCTAACAGATTTCCTAAGGAGCTGGGAACTGACTACTACTACACAGTCAGCGGTAGTCCCACACTGAACTTACTTGGTAAGGTGCCTCACTTGATTTTTTCATTTTAGAAATTTTGTTAGAGTTGCGATTGATTATGATGACTAGGAAGTTAATGCCAAGTAATTTTAAAATGCTGACAAATATGTGTCTTTAAATTGTTATTTCTGTTAATAAATGTGGGCAGGTTTTTGGCCTGTGACAAAGACAGAGCATCTCTGAGAACACTGCCAGTTGGCAGCCCTTTCTGAATATTTTCAGAATGAGCTTACTAATAGAAAACTAAATAATTCACATGAAAATTATGACACTGTATCATCATTTGGGTAAACAGTTGCTGACAAAAATGGCAGAGCAGCTATGAGTTCCCTGCTGTCTACCTGTGATTAGAATTGAGTGAGTAGCAGAAGTTTCAAAGAATATTGATTTGATGATATTCATTGCTATGTTGTGTTCCCTGGATAAGAAGAGTGGAAAGCTCTTTGTGTACTTACAAGCCTGAATAATTTAAAAATAATTTTGCTTTTCTATAATAATGAGCATACATATTTTCATCTCAGATCCTGTTAGAGGCTACTTAGCATATAGAAGAATAACTTATAATAATTAAGAGAAACACTGATGTGAATCTAAAAGAAAAATAATAGTGACAAAATGTTTATTTAATTTAGGTTCTCTACCCACTTAGGACAGAATTTTACTGTGATGTGTGTGTCTGGGGGGTGAACTTTTGATAGCTAGGGTACTTAGGTAATGGAACAATTTACATGCGTGTGAAGAATGATTGTCTGTTATCCCAAGACTTACAAAATAAAAAGATATTCTGAAAAGTGCTGTACCATAGAATTAATTTAAAAATGATCCAAGTAGAGAATGGCTGAGATTCTGTGGGATATCATACTGTCTGATCAGATAGACAACCTATTGCCTTCTGTCCTTTGTACTGTGCATCAGAAATACTTATGAAAAATAAATGTACTACTGCAATGTTCAATAGAAGTTAATTGTGCAGTGAGGTATTTCCCACGGCTACCTTTGAAGGGAGAACCAGCACACATTGAGCTAACATGAGTAAGAAAATATTACTGGAGCATCATAACTCACTCCAGGTTCTTTCCAGCTAACAGATGCTAGCCAGAGAAATAGCATGTGTTTTTCAAAAGGAAGAAAGTCTGAACATTAGGAAGACTTTTATAAGCTGTGGCCAAGAATAATTTACAATGTGGTGCTTGCTTGACTGATGTATATTATATGAAGCTATGATATGAGCCTACTCCTGTTGTATCAGTATTCTGATTGCAAAAAATGGTTGTCTTGCATTTGATGAATGTTCCACTTAAATTTACATCAGAGGTCTTTAGCACTGGGCCTATGTTGTACACAATACTGCTGAAAAGTGTTGGTTCAAATTAGGATGTGTCTTATCCCTGTTTAACACTGGTTTTCACTATGACACTTATGGAAATAGTATGCAGGCACTGATGTCAGAAAAATAAAATTGGTTATGGTGAGCTCTATGGCAAAATGGCCCTAACATAGAGTCATTCTGAGCCATTACTTTCTTGTTTACAGCTCATCCTGCACCACTATTTTGCAGAGAAAGCACGATGAGGAGTAGGACAAAAGGAAGTCAGGGTAAGTGTGATTATGTACACCTTGGAACTCAGTTTTATTGCATTTGGGAATTCTCCTGGTGTCTGCTGAAATGTCTGTCCTGCCTGTGTTGAAGTTATGGAGGATCTCATGGTTAGCAGAGGTGCAGCCAAAGCAAGGTCTAGTCTTCTAAATCTGGCTGTCTTCCCAGGTGTTTTTTACAGGTTTGACCTACAGTTCTGGTTAAAAATATAATTTCTGATTTTTAGTACCACAGAGAAAGAGACTTTTGTGAAATAGTGTCTTTTGAGCTGTATGTCTGGTTTGGTTGGTTTAGTTGTGGTATTGTTTTGGTTTTGTTTAGTTTGGTTTTGATTTTGTTTCTTTCTCCAGTGGTCTTGGATGACAGAAATCTTGTGGTTTGGATGGACCTCCAGCCCAGTATTTCATACCTGTTTGAAACAACTGAAGAACCTTAGATTTAGATCTTTCTAGTACAGAGATACTTAACAGACCTAAATGGAAAAGCATTTTGAACTTAATTAAAATAAACCAATTTAAGAAGCTATATGACAAAGAGGTTTTCTGTTTCCACATAGCTATTGTAAAAACATCTATAGGGAGTTACTGAATTGTATATAGGCATGTGTCAAGACAGCACTTGACATAATGAAATGGGACCTACAGACACCATGGATGTTTGTTATAAGTTTCTTATGCTCTTTGTTTTGCCTGTGCTGCATGCATACAGGGTCTGATAATGGTTTCTGATATAAAACTACAGGGGTGGTGACATTCCACTACATTTCAGTAGCATTTCAAGGGTCCAAACAGTACCATTTTTCACCTTCTAAAATTTTCTGCTTGTTTATTACACATTTAAGTGACTTAAGTTGGTAGTATTATCTCAGTGTGAAACTAAAAAAAGGGACTTTAGCACTTAGATGAGTGTACTTTCATGCAGTTGCTGAGACTATAGAAATGATAATATGGGAAAATTTTGAATAAATTTTTTTTTCAATACATTCTGTATCTTCTTACTAAAGAGACCAAATATCCAACAAAAAAAATTTTGGATGGTTTCTGCAAATTGAGACAGTTAATACTGGACAGGGTACAAATCCCATCATACATTTATGGGAATAATATATAAAAGGTAATGGTCCATTATCACAAATACACTTCGAGAACAAAGAATGTTTTATTAGGTTTACCTTGTTATGTTATTATAGCTTTCTTTTGTGAAGGCCATTCAAGCATGTAACCACTGGTGGCTTTATAAAAGATAATAAAGTTTATTAGTATAATAATGGGCAATGAATAATACTTTAGAAATAGCAAATAAGCCGTAAAAAATGGGATAAGGTCAAAACTGTGTTATCAAAAGCTATTGTGTCTTCTCTAGAAGAAAAGGGGCCTTTGCAGTCCAGTCTTCTTACCTAGCGCAGTGTTTAATGGGTGAAAAAATTAAAAAGCTAGACAAATTACACTCAATTAAAAAAAAATAAAGAAATGACATTTGGGTTATTATTCTGTAGGGGTTTGCTGGTGACTTTGTTTCTGTGTTTGATGACTTTTTCTCATAACCCTGAAAGTAGTCTAGAACTTTTTATGTTTTATGAGGACCAGACAAACAACATTTTTGACATACTCAAAAGATGTTAGCAGCTTTCCTCTTGAGCGTTTCACATTCTTTCACTTGATTCCTTGCTCAGTATGAAGCAAGCACGCTATACTCAATGAACAGCATTCTGTAAGACTGGATTCTCTCATTTAATTTTTTTCCGTGGTGAGGTGACTTTGAAGATAGTGTTAACTCCATCCAGGAGAGAATTCCATGATTTTTGAAGAAGTGTCAGGTCTCACAAAGAATGAATTATCTCTCAATTTCTTTTTCTCCCTGCATGTGGAAAAGCTTTCATAGAATATGAAAGAGATCTACAGTGGCCAGACTTAGCAAATGAATATGAGGGGGCAGCAGCAGAATGCATCTTCACTTCCTCACTTCTCTCGAAGTCTCACCTTAGTGACCTGTTTTCAGTAGCTTATCTTGTCCTGTATTATGGTATCCTACAACTTGCCAGATTTCACATATAGACTAACTGTACTTACTACACCTCCCCTTCGTCTGACGTGTCATGCCGTGGATGTTTTTTGCAGGAGGCTGTTTAATGGATTTCTTGCAGCGGTAGGTTTTGCTGTTGTATTGTGGGCTGTCACTTTGCTGTTGCATACATGGTTCTGTTTTAAAGCAGTCAGTTCATAATAACTATATCCCTTACATAAATAGGAACAGTGCCAATTGAAACAGTAGCAACAGATGAATAACAAAATCATTATTTTGTTAAAACCATCAAATAGATACTATACACTTTGGAAAACAGAGGGAAGAATATGGTAACAGCTCCTGACTTCTATCCGAGCTGCACTGTGAAATCGGAAGATGTTGTGGTGGGGGGCCCTTGGTGAGATGCCAATAGCAAGTTCAGCAGTTTCTCCTGGCTCAGTTCTTCTCCCAGTATTTAAGTATCTAACAGTTTATGCCAGATGTGCAGGTGTCCTTAGAGTGGGAGCCTCTTTCACCCTGTTACCATTGTTCCATGCAACGTGTTGACAGTTTGAGACCTGTTCTCTCTTTTATTACCTAAGGTAGAAGAAGCAAAGTAAGAATTATGTGGCAACTAGGATGTGTTGCATCCTTTTAGGATGAAGATATTTTAATATTTTCCAGAACATTTCAGCTATCATAATGGTATTGAGACCTGATAGTTCCTGTTAAATGAAGTACTATATAAAACATCATTAGTGATGTTGACAATTTCAGGGGAATGATAGAAAAATTCTGTGGTAAAACAATTCTTTTTGATTACTTTTTTTTATTCTGATAAGTTTCTCAACACCAAAAAATAAGTCTGTGCTTCAGTTCTCAGCTGGGATAGCAGTAGCACATCTGCCCCCCTTACTGACCTGTTGTATAAATACATTAGATACCACGAGGCACTCAAACAGTGCTGTTTGAAAAATAGGTGGCTGACTGGCTTTTTGGTTTTTTTTTTTTCCCTTGGCTAAATAAGAGGCTGAGATCTTTTTGGTTTCCCGGAATACAGTTCTGCAATGCCTTGAGATGAAATATCCAGCAGTAGAAGAAGCTAGCAAGTAAGACAGATGGACACTTGTCTCTGAAACACCTGAAAGTTGTGATGGAACAGAGAGCTGACCTCAATAAAGATATAATGGAAATAATGCAATATGTTCTCATGCTGTAAGCTTTATTTAAATAGGGGAAAAATCAACAAAACCAAAAAGTTCGTTGCTATAGTAAAGCAAAACTTAATCCTGTATTTTAATCTAATTTTGATGAGTACTTCTATTAAAAAGACTGTCGTGGGTTTTCTACTGGTCATGTACAAGCTTTCATAAAAAATGTATGGAAATTATAATGAAAACACAACTAGATTTCAACCTGTTTCATTAGCAGCCCAGCTCCTGGGAACATTTGACCTAGATCTGCCTACTAATACACAAACTTCATAATGATTCAAGACAAATTTTCATAATGGATGATGTTCACTTTTGCACTGAGGCCTGAACACCACCTGTATCCATCTTAAATTCTGTCTTTCCATACTTAGATAGTGTTTGATTCAACTGCTGGTGCCTGAAGTTGATTCTTTTATGTGGAGCTGAATTTTTCCAATGTGAAGAAAGCTGGTGGAATTTTTTTGTTTAGTTGTGGGATTCCCTTTGTTGTTTTTTGTTTGTTTGTGATTTTTTTTTCTTTCCTATTTGATAAAGATGCAGTAAATTTTCCATAGTGTGTACCTAGAATTTCTAATAAAAGGGGGTTGGGAATGAGAAAAACTTGAACAGATGTTTAGAGATTTGTGTGAACTAAGTTTTTTCAGCCAAACCATATTCACAACTGGAGACGAAAAATCTGTTGTGTGGACCTGAATGAATAAACACATATGAATGAATAAACATGCATGGAAACACATGGTAAGGCTGTTTATCACCTATGGAGAGACACTTGTCCTGATGGAAATTCCCTCCCGGGTACAAAATTGGGTAGGTGGATGCACTCTAGCTATCCACAGTAGCACTTTGGGAATTAGGTTTAGATGGTAAACACTTTAGAAAGAGCTGATTTAAGATTCTTCTGACTTTCTTGTCTGTGGGAGTAGCACACTGTCTACATGCTGACTGACTGGCAGGCAGGGATAGGCTGGGTAATAAAAATAAATGATGATGAAAAACGCACGGGTAACTGGCACAAAACACAGACCTGGGGGAGGGCCTCTGTTGTGTGTGCTGGCACCAGAGTGCTACTTCATTACTGCAGTATCTGCAAGTGGAGAGCAATTTCAGTACTGGCATCTTAAAAATGTTTTTAATGAATGCCCATGAAAACAGTGAGTCCAGGGTTTGTGTTCATCTGTCTTCCTGTCCCAAAGACCATTCGAATTTGATGTCAGTATCATGGCAGTGGAACTAAGGAATTTCCTAAAAGTAATGAGTTCCAAATCAGGAATTTTTGAGGGAGATCTGGAGGAAGGCTGTGTATTGCATTGTGTACAGTGGGGTTGATTCTGTAGATCCTTGGTTTGGGGAAAAAGGGCTCTACTGGACTATTATTTTGGCAATTTCATGAACCACGATTTATATTGAAAGGATGCATGATTTATATTGAAAGCTACCATGGGGAACAAATAAGTAAGCAAAAACCTGTATCCCAAATATATGTACATGTCATGAGGGAAAAGAATGAAGATTTAAAGAAGGGAAGGTGGCAGATTCTAAACAAATTTAGAAATAGCTGGAGAGTTGGTGAGATGGAAAGACATGAAGGCTTTCTTAGAAATGTGATGTATGCAATAGAGCTCTAATGCCAAAAGAGATATCAGAGAGTTCCAAGTCCAAACAATGGAGAAGAATAAGCTTGTGTACACATAAGTGAAATCTTATGGAAGACAAGAACTAGAGACAAATGGATTTTTTTTCATGCGTAGGCTGTATCACAGCTAGTGAGTAGTTTTGCAGTTTAATTTGCTGTTGTCTTCTTTGTGTTTTCATGTCTTCATGTGTTTTTTTTAGAATTGTAGAATAATTGGACAATTCAGGCTGAAAAGGATCCCTGGCAGTCACCTAGCTTTGTTGGAAGCAGGTTAATTAGGTCAGACTTCTCTAGGCTTGTCCATCCATTTTCTGAGTGGTATCTCCAAGGATGGAGATTATGAATCCTTTGTGGACAACCTGGTCTAGTATTTGACCGCACTTCTACTGGAAGAGTTCTTCCTTACATGTAAATAGAATTTCCTGTTTTCCAGCCTGTTTCCTTTGCGTCTTTTCCTATCACTGGGTACTTCAAAAAGAATTTGTCTCTGTCCTTTATGTATCCTTCTACTCAATATTTATTGGTGGTTAAGGGCTCCCTTTATCCTTCTCAAGGCTGAAGAAAAAACCCAGTTCTCTTGGCCTCTCCTCATAATTATTGCAGATCTTTCACCAGGTTCGTGAAGTTTGGACAGATAAGGTGTGACAAAGATCGAATGCACCACAGCCCAAGCTACCAGGCTGGTCCTGAGTTCAACCTTTCCTAAGTGTAGTACAGTTAATTTCCAGCTAAAGCTCAAAAGAAGTAAACAGGGACACAAATAGTAGTTTATTCCTCCACCCTTTTCCTTGCTGTTATGACATTTCCTTGGCACAGTTTAATTTAATAATATAGACATGCCTGAGCTCTGTCCCCAGAAACACAACTGAAATGTATGTTCTGTTATACTGCCAAAACAGTCCCTAGAAAGCCTTGGGCCTTTATGCTCTCAAATATTTTCCATGAAACAACTGTTCAGAAATTAGCCTGGGTCAGGAATCATTATCAGTAGCTAGTCAAGAAACCATTACACATCTTGGAATAGTGTTTGACAGGAACATGGGCTGTTCTATGCCAGTTGGCCACAGGGCTAGTGAATGGTCCCACATGCAAATAATTTGTTGATGGAGATGTGACTCTAGACTTGACACTGGTAAAGCAATTGAAGGTAGCTTTATTCCAGTGTCAGAAATCTCTGCTGAAGAGGCATTGAAAGAGGGTAGTGAACTGGAGCATGTGGGAGTTGAGTGAAATTGAATGGGTAATACCAGGAAGGTATGCTTTGAAGAGAAGTGTACATAAATCTTTCTTTAGGCTTCTTTTAATGTACATTTTTTTCCACCAGAAAATTCCTTTAAGCTGAGCAGGAGGCAAGCAAAGGAAAGATGGGAACAGCTAAACATTTAAGAGATTTCACGTTTCAGGGGATTTATAGCTTTCAACTAAAACTTTTTTCCTTCCAATTGCCTCGTTGGCCACTAGATTATGTTGTTTTTGTATTTCAGCACAATTTCATGAAAAATCATGCACGTCAGGCAGAATAATCTTCATTCTCAAAATGCACAAGAGAAAAACAATCTATGTCTGATTTTCTTGATTTTTTTCTCTACATTCAGATAATACTTAAATATTGAGAGTATGTGTAACAGAGCATTCTAAGACCCAGGCACTCGTTATGGAACCGCCTTATTTGTAAACATTCTGTTTGTAAAGAAAGAATTCTGGAAATACTATGAGAAACAAGAAAATACCAACCACATACCAGAGTTATCCCGTATTATGATCTAATCAGATCAGATCAGGTGGCTTACCTGGCTTAGAGCAAGAGGTTAGAGTGGAGATCTTCTGAGGTCCCTTCCACCTGAATGATTCTGTGATTATCATAATTGTTAGCTGCAGCCAAGTTCACACAAATAGTGTAACAAAGGGAAATGACATATCCCTTGGGAGCTGATTTTATGAGCTGTCTTCAAGTGCTAAGTGCTCTTAACTCTTACTGATTTTGACAGGTGGTGAGATAACTCTGCAAGTTCATAGAATCACAGAATCATAGAATGGTTTGGGTTGGAAAGGACCTTTAAAGGCTATCTAGTCCAACCCCCTGCAATGAGCAGGGACATCTTCTACTAGACCAAGTTGCTCAGGGCCCTGGCCAGCCTGACCTTGAATGTTTCCAGGGATGGGGCATCCACCACCTCACTAGGCAACCTGCTCCAGTGTTTCGCCACCCTTAGCATAAAAAAATTCCTTCTTATATCTAGTCTAAATTTATCCAATTTTAGTTTAAAACTATTACTTCTTGTCCTATCACAACAGGCCCTGCTAAAATGTTTTCCCCCACTTTCCCTAAAGCCCCTTCTAAGTACTAGAAAGTTGCTAAAAGGTTACCCCTGAGCCTTCCCTTCTCCAGGCTGAAAAATCCCAACTTTCTCAGCCTTTCTTCACAGAAGTGTTCCGGTTCTCTGATAATTTTTTGGCCTTTCCCTGGACTTCCTCAATTCAGTAGACATTTAATTAATGAAGTACTCTTCCTCTAATTTCAGTGTGTTTCTAAAATTGCACTAAATGGAATGAAGAAGTATCAAACTCTCCAGCTAAGGATTTTCCTAAAAGCAGTTCCAGCTGTGGTAAATGGAGAGTGTTCAGATTGATCATGGGAAAAAGTTACTGATGTGCATTTAATTCTCCATGAATCACCAAGCTGGGGAGGCAGTGGGTTAGTAGAGTAGATATAGTTATAGAAAATATATATATATCACAGGTAGGTACTGTCTGATTATCATGGACAAATCTAGCTTTTCTGTACTTGCTAGGTCTTTAGATGGAGATTGAGGCATCTGAGAACCAGAGGTTTTTGCTACTTACAGCCTTGTTGACAGAACAGATAACATAACCTACCCAGAGGGAATTTTTCCTCAAATATCCAGTGACATTTTGGCTCAGAGCCATTTACAAGCTTGCTGTGGTTTAACTGCAGCCAGCAGCCAAGCCCCACACAGCCTCTTGCTCACTCCCCCACCACCAGGATCGGGGAGAAAATTGGAAGGGTAAAAGCTGGAAAAGTCATGAGTTGAGATAAAGTTTAATGGGGAAAGGAAAAGCCACACACATAAGCAAAGCAAAACAAAGAATTAAGTCATTGCTTCCTATGGGCAGGCAGGTGTTCAGCCATCCCTAGGAGAGCAGGGCCACATCACGCGTAACAGTGACTTGAGAAGACAAATGCCATCACTTCAAATGTCCCCCCCTCTTCCTTTTTCTTCCTCCCAGTTTATATACTGAGTATGATGTCCCTTTGGTCAGTTTGGGTCCCCTGTCCTGGCTGTGTCTCCTCCACCCTCCCATGCACCCCCAACTTCCTTGCCAATGTGGCAGTACCAAAAGCAGAGAAGGCCTTGGTTCTGTATTAGCCCTGCTCAGCAATAACAAACATCTCTACGTTATCAGCTCTGTGTTCAGCACAAATCCAAAACATAACCCTGAAGTAGCCACTGTGAAGACAATTAATTCTACCACAGCTGAAACCAGCACAAAGCCGAACTACAGAAAACCTATGCAAAATATCCTGGTTAGCATACATGTCAAAAATAGTAATTTTAATTAGTAAGGAATAAAATAAAACACAGAGTTCAATGGCTGGAGGGATGTCACACAAAGTTGTTCTCACAGAGGCTATAGGTTGACAGCACTTCATTCAGTGGTGTCACAGTCCACTTTCCTTCTTCAGGTTAATTATTCCTGACACTCTTCCTTCTCTTCCCACTTTTGCACCTGCCAAAATTTGTGCAGCTGGAGTGAGCTGTATCAGATGATGATCAGTTAAAACATTTTTCCTGAGTTATTTTCACCTGGCCAGTTCTCTGATTCACTGCTCAGCTGCACAATACAGGTACAACTGCGTGGGCAGTGCTGAGATAAGGTATGAGCATGTCATCAGAGGGGGAAAAGGTGAAGTCATTAAAGCAGAGATACTTTACAGCAAAAAAATCTGGTTGAATGACAGCCTGAAAATGTGGTTCAATGGTAGTTTAAAGCAAACTGAAGCAGAGCTTGGATGGTTCTAATGTTTTTTTAACAGCAAAGAAGTGTAACTCAGCTTGTGGCATGAGTTTCTTCTGGTGGCTCATGATGCAGTCATGCGAGGGAGGAGGAGGAATGCTCTGCTTTGGAACAGATGTTATCAGGATAAACTCCTATGGAACCACGCCTTTTATCATCAAAGTCATCAGGAGGATTTACCGGCTGGTGAAGTACGGGATATATCACTTTTCCCATCCAAAGGGTTGACACAGTTCTTACTTAAGGAAAGAGAAATTAAAAAATATCTAATGTTTAAGACTGAGGTAAGTGTAACCTCTGATTAGATAAATTCAGATCAGTAAGAGGTATTTCAACTACTGAACAAACTGCTCATCTCCGCAGCACAGTGGTCCAGTTTGTCCTCAGGAGAAATGGGAATGCATAAAAACTTGTATGTGCAGTTTTAGAAGCTGGTATCACAGATGCTAGAAAAGAATGAAGTATCTTTCAGTAATCACCCATAACCAGTGCAGGAGAGATAGCAAGTCTGATTATGCAAGTCAATAAACCAAGGTACACATCCCAAAAAACTTCTGGCACTTAGTTAAGTCCAGCTGGAGACTAATAGCCTGAAAAAATGAAAAGCCTCATTTCCTTCCAGGAAATAAGACTGAGCTGTCTCATTTGTTACCACTGAGCAGGAAGTTTTGACTGAATTTGAGTCTACAATTCATTTTGCCACTAAAAAATTACGAATGTTTGGGGTGGTGGTATCAGAAGCCCCTAGGTTCTGATTCTACAGCAGCCAGCAAACAGCCTCACAGGGAAAATCTGATTTTTGAAAGATTTGACACACCAGATGCATTACTACAGTTGTTTGGTTTCAGCAAATTAGCGTTCTCCAAAGGAAAACCATTGATTCAGAACATTGCCAGCTACCACTAATTAATGAAATACTGTCTTCAGAGCTAACATTTGCACCTTTAAAGGGAGGTTATCATATCTGAAAGGGTTCAGGAAAGAGCTATACAAATTAGTCAAGGTCTGAAGTATTCTGCTTATCACAGGAGATACTCACTCTGACTTGGGAACAAGGGGTTCAAGACATGTTTTGCTATAAAAGTATGTACATAAGGAAGACGTCTGAAGCAGATGCTTTTTTAATTTAGCAGAAAAAGCAAGTTATTGGACACTGAAGTGAGATAAATTCAAACTATGAACAAGATGTGACTTTTTTTTTAACAGGCTGAGTAATAAATCATTGAGCAGCTTAATTTTCTCCATCATTTATGTCCTATTGAGACTGGATCTGTTCTTGATTGATGTTCTTGCACATCCACTAATACATTAGAAATACCTCAAAATGAAGGAAGATCTCCCCCTTACCCTACTCCCTGTCCCCGAATCCAGCACTGTTCCTAGAATGGACTGTTTACTGTGATGGGACTTTTTTTGTTGGGCCTGCTTGTATCACAGCTGACAGCTCTGGGTTGGGAAGTGAACAAACTGCTGCTGCTTTGCTGGCACAAGAGACTGGGCTTGCTCCTCTGCAGTGCTGGGCTGGCTGTGGCAATGTGCTGTGTAGCATATGCTGAGTACCAAACTGGAACTCTTTGCATGTTCATTCACTTTCTAGGATAAAAGTCAAAGGAAGAGCGTGGCTTTCGGTGACTTCTTATTCCAAATGGTATCATTGTATACTACAGCTTAGCCTTAAAAGCCGGTAGGGGGGACAGTATTAAGACAGATGTGAAACAAAAAATAGAACCAGTCTTGCCTTCTTGCATCACAAGTGATGTTTTGGTGTATAAAAAATTACTAGATGCCGGAAATCTGCCACCTTCTGTAAGTTTTGCTGACTTACCATAGATGAGGAACTGTCCCTTTTGTTTGTGTGTGTTTGCTTCTGTGACGTGCAATCTCACTAGAAAAAAAATTGGAAAAGCAACATTCATGAAAGGTATATTTACAACTGTGTATCAAGTTAGGTGAAAAGATTGAATGGCTGAGACATGAGAGATCAGTGGAAGGAAACTAGTCTTATTTAAACCTCTATTAATATTTTCAGAACTTTCAGCCTTCAAAATGAAACATCCAGGGAATAAATTAAAAGCAATAAGAGAAAGACCACAAAGTAGCAGCAGTCTTTCTAGAATAACATTCATCCAGGACACTGCTGGCTGAAACTTGCAGGGACGCATGGGAATATATTTAGTCAGTGAAAGAATATTGAAAAACAATAAACATCCTCAACTGACTTGAAAAGGGAATGGGTTGCAAATTATATTCCACTTTTCAAATAGCTTGTAGAATTATAGTATCATTTAGGTTGAAAGAGGCCTTTAAGACCATCAAGTCTAACCCTTAACCCAGCCCTGACAAGCCCACCACTAAACTATATCCCAAAACATCACATCTACACACTTTTTGAACACTTACAGGGATGGTGATTCCACCACTTCTCTGTGCAGCCTATTCCAATGCTTGACAACACTTTCTGTGAAGAAATTTTTCCTAATATCCAATCTAAACCTCCCCTGTTATTTTCTCTCATCCAGTTACTTGCTACCTGGGAGAAGAGACCCACCCTGACCTCACTACAACTTTCATGTAGTTCAAGAAAGGCACAAGGCCTCCCCTGAGCCTCCTTTTTCCCAGGCTGAACACCCCCAGCTCCCTCAGCTGCTCCTCACAGGACTTGTGCTCCAGACCCTTCAACGGCTTTGTTGTCCTTCTCTGGACATGCTCCAGTACCTCAATATCCTTTCTGAATTGAGTGGCCCAGAACTGGACACAGGATTTGAGGTGTGGCCTCACCAGTGCCCAGTACAGGGGGACAATCACTGCCCTGGTCCTGCTGGCCACACTATTCCTGATATAAAACAGGTTGCCATTGGCCTTCTTGGCCACCTGGGCACACACTGGCTCACGTTCAGTCACTGTCAACCAGCATTCCCAGGACCTTTTCTAGAGGGCAGCTTTCCAGCCACTCTGCCCCAGCCCATAGCACTGCCTGGGGTTGTTGTGACCCAAGAGCAGGACCCAACATTTAGACTTGTTGAACCTCACACAATTGGCCTTGGCCCATCAATGCGGCCTGTCCAGATCCCTTTGCAGAGTTTTTCCACTCTTCAGCAGAGCAATGCTTCTGCCCAACTTAGTGTCATTTGCAAATTGACAGAGGGTGCACTCGATCCCCTTGTCTAGGTTGTCGATATCAAACAGGCCTGGCCTCAATACTGAGCCCTGGGGAACACCACTGGTGACCAGCCACCAGCTGGATGTAACTCCATCCACCACCACTCTCTGAGCTTGGCCATCCAGCCAATTTATTACCTAGGAAACAATGTGCCTGTCCAAGTCATAACTAACCTGTTACTCCAGGAGAACGTTGTGGAAAACTGTGTCAAAGACTTTACTGAAGTCCAGGTAGACACATCCACAGCCTTTCCCTCATCCACTAAGTGGGCTACCTGGTCACAGAAGGAGATCAAGTTGGTCAAGCAGGACATACCTTTCATAAACCCATGATGGATGGGCCTGATCCCCTCATTGTCCTGTCTGTGCCCTGTTATGGCACTCAAGCTCATCTCTTCCCTGCCCTTCCTTGGCATTGAGGTCAGGATGACAGGGCTGTAATTCCTTGGGTCCTCCTTCTGCTCTTGTCACTTTTACTGACCTCCAGACATCATGTACCCTCACAGTTAACCAGGACTGCTGGTTAATTATGGAAAGTGTCTTGGTGAGCACTTCTGCCACTGCATGCAGTACACGTGGGTGTGTGCCATCCAGCCCCATGGACTCGTGCAGGTCTAAGTGGCAAAGCAGGTGATTTCTGCTTGGATTAAGGGGACTTCATTCTGCTCCCTGTCCCTGTCTTCCAGCTCAGAGGGCTGGATGCTGGAGAACAACTGGCCTTACTATTAAGGACTGAGGCAAAGAAAGCACTAGGCACCTCAGCATTTTCCTCATTCTTTGTCATTATATTTCCCCTTGCACCCAGTAAAGGATGGAGATTGTCCTTAGCCCTCCTTTTGTTGCCAATGTATTTGCAGAAACATTTGTGTTATCTTTTACAGCGGTTGCCAGATTTAGTTCTGCTTGGGCTTCAGTCCTTGTAACTTTCTCCCTGCACAAGCTCACAACATCCTTGTAGTCCTCCTGAGTTGTCTGTCCCTTCTTTCAAAGGTCATACACTATTTTTTCCCCTGAGTTCCAGCCAAAGCCCTGTTCAACCAGACTGATCTTCTTCCCCAAAGCTCGTATTTTGGCAGAAGGGGATGGACTGATACTGCATCTTTAAGATTTCCTTCTTGAAGACTGACCAGACTTCCTGGACCCCTTCACCCCACAGGACTCCCTCATGATGGAGCCTCGCAACCAGTCTCCTTAACAGGCCAAAATCTGCCCTCTGGAATTCCAAGGTGGCAGTTCTGCTGACCCCCTCCTTGCTTCTCCGAGGATCAAAAAATATAATTTCATGATTGCTATAGGGTTTTTTGCTTTCAGATTGTCAGATTGAGTTATTTTATGTATAATTCTAATAATGATTATTTTATTCACACACCCCCCCTCCCCCCCCACTCTCCATTCTTCTTTTGACAAAGATAAGACACTTCTCAGAGCCTTGAATTTCAGGCAGATTTTTCACTGGCCATTATGTCTTTAATTTCGCTCTTTCTATATTTTCAGGAAGGTATATCTAAATTTGTAATGTCACATGTGGTATTTTGTTTGCTGAAGGCAATCATTCTCATGATGAATTTGTATGTGTGGGATGAAAATATGCACATCAGCTTCATCAAGTATTCAATTAAAATTGGACTACAGAGCTCAGTGACACACAGCAAGATGCGGTGGTGAATTTATGTTGAATTGCACAAATATTTGGATTTAGATGCATGTTGGCAAGCAATCAATTAATTTTATAACTGAAAGCCTCTCTGTACTAAAGAAATAGGAAAGGGTCTCTCCTCTCAATATACTGGGGGAAAAATTATGCAGTGAACCTGCTAAAGTGAAAATGGTTTTTCAACTAGTCCAAAGAATGTGAGAAGTGTCTAGGGAATAGCAGTGCTCTTTTATAGAAGCTTATTGGATTTCAAAATCTGGTTTTATTCCATGTTAGAATTAAAAACCTTTCAATTTTTTTGAGAAGGAAATGGCACTTGAAATGGCATTTAAAAACTTTTTTTTTAGAGTAAGGCAGGTCAGGTTTTGTCTTTTTTCCTCAGAACTTGAATCACAGAAACTTTCAGCTCACAACTTGTTGAAACAGATTTGTCAGCTTTCCATATTCCTAAAATGTTCTAGCAGCTCTACTATGTAGGTGTTTAGTTAAAT
Source organism: Struthidea cinerea (assembly GCA_013397865.1). Classification (NCBI taxonomy): domain Eukaryota; kingdom Metazoa; phylum Chordata; class Aves; order Passeriformes; family Corcoracidae; genus Struthidea; species Struthidea cinerea. Next base: position 336,263 of record VZTI01004282.1, read on the forward strand.
GCACCTTTTCTACATGGATATTCCAAGGAGACTTCAAGAATTCACTTAAAAGGAGGGGCCTCTCTTCTGCTGTGTGTTTTTCAGAGATTGTCAACTTGAGAAAAAGCAACAGCTAGATTTACAAATAGAAATAGAATGGAAATAAGATGCAGTGATGACCTAAGACATCAAATTGAAAATTGATTCTTCACTTATAAAAATAATTATCCTTTCCATTTTGCATTTGGAAGTTGTTTGTTTATCTAGAGTTGATAGAGAGGTAACTGGACTGTAATATGCAGAACTGTCCTTATTTACACTGTCTGAAGTTCACTACACTTCTATGTCCTGGCTGGTTTTGCCTCTCCTTTCTTTCTCTGGGCTCCAATTTTCTTCTTGCTTCTTCCCGCTTCATTTCTTCCTCTGCATAACCCAGCTTTTAAGTTGCCTTTGGCCATCTGTATTTTCTTGCATTCCCAAACGTGGCATTCTCCCTGGAAATCCTGTATGTTCTGCTTTGACTGCTGGCAGCAAAGACTTTACTCAAATTCTGCTCACTGAAGCACCAGCTCCACACGGCCATCAGGATGTGAGTAAATTTCACTTTGCTGCCAGCACTCAGAGCAAAAAGCTGCATGAAGAGAAAACAACAAAAGCTGTAAGTTCTAAAAGGATTTTCTGAAAAGAATTAGTTCATTTATATGATGTACCTTACATAATATCAAAAGAAACAACATAGCTGCTGGGCTATTTGGTTCATGATTCTTCTTATTCTTCATCAGCATTGTAGAAGTTACTGCCCTCACTAACTCATGCCATTTTAGCAGTATGAAACAATTCAATTTATAAGACTAGAGCTTTAAAACCTTTTTCTACTATGGTCTGTCTGTGATACTACATAGGTTAATTAGTGACTTTGCTTCATTTTTCCTCATGTAAATAAACATACACAATTTTAAACATTGATAAAAATATGTTTAAAGGTTTTGCTGTACTGGGGAACATGACAGCAGCTTGTACGGATGTGTCAGAAGTGGAATAACCAGCTCTGTTGGCAGCAAAAATCTGTGGTGGTAGCATAGGTGGCAGTACTATGATCCTCTTTGGAGCCCTGGGAAATCTACCAAACATAGCTACAGGGCTGTAAAAGACTGAATTACGAAGCTGACCTACCTGAGTTACATACAAAAAGTGGGGCTTACACATCCCTTGGACTCCAATGACGAGTGTAACCTCCAATTCTGCCTTATAGATCAGGGACCTTTATTTGGATTAGTCATGTCACACAGATGATATTTTTTTGTCCTGTAACTGAATAATTGCAGCTATTTCTGGCACAAATACGGAACCTTTATGGCTTAAAAGGAAATTTGCTGCCCTCACACCCCTAAGAGCCTTCTTCAACCCAGTCTCCACACAAAATTTGCATAAATTGCAACTGGAAAGTAAACCACAGCCAAAGCAAATTCTTTTCCCAAACTAGATGAAAATTCATGTAAATATTTTTGTGATGTTTTCTAGTCCTTGTCATGTTAGTGACTCCCCAATGGATGATACAGTCTGCAACAGGACACTTTGGGAACTTAAGTCATATAGACAGGATAAAAAAGTAATTGGCAGAAAGATTCTCTGCAGACTTATGCACAACTTTGGCAGCAGCTGCTTCAATTTTCAGCTCCCTTTCCCATTCAGTTCTTCAAAGCAACAGAAGAAATCACCTCTACTCTTGTGTACTTTCAGTGATATAATTCTGCCATGGTGATGGAAGAGAATAAAAATCAGAGTAGTCTAACCTAGGAAATGCAATTCCTGAATTACTTAATAACTGTATGTGTGGGATCTACAGTGTATGCGAACATATTTTTTTTAACAGTGCAATCCCCAAAACCAAATTTCTAGAGTTTTGAAACGAAGTGGTTTCAGAATCAGTAGCACACAAATGCATTCCTATATGTGAAGATGATGAGCCTTAAGAACTAGTTGATGGTGTAAATTATTGTTACTATTCCTAGTACAATCACTTTTAGAAGACCCTTGCTCTGTCCTCCAGTAGGATACCACTCAGTAAGTCACTGCAGTGAAGCCTTCTAGCAAAATCTAAAATGCTAAGATAAAATAAGTTTTGAATGAAAAGAAAAAGGACTGTCCCCATTTATTTGCAGGGATAAGAGGCACAAGTTCTGTTGTAAGAAAAATTGTCCAAAACGTCTTCCTTCCCTGTATGTAACTCACTGCAGGCATTTAAGCATCTGATGATGTCTACAGTTTCACAGTGTCATGGCTGAGCGAAGTATCAGAGTGCCGATGCAACAACTAAAAAGGTTTGGGTCTATGAGGAGGATGGATCCTAACCTGTGGTATCAGTTACTAAGAACATTAAGAGTTCAAAAAGAACAAAGTGAGTTTTGAATAATCATGTTTTGCGAGTTTGCCTCAAGTTCAGGGTACCCGAACTGACACTCCAAGCAGTCCTCCAAGCAGCAAGCTCCATTGAGGTTAGAGAAGAAGGTCAGGAGAAGCTCAGCTCTAAGGTGCTGAGGAAGTGGAGTACACTTAAGAAAGGTACACTTAATAATACCATACTGTGTGACTGACATATTGTTCTTGGCATATTTGGACTCAAAAATCAGTGCTTGGCCCTGGCCAAGAAAAGAATCTGTTGCACAGCGGATGTTGAAATGGATTCACTTACACAAGGATTTGTTAGTGGACTCCGTAGCATTAGCTGAAATGGTGAAAGAAAACAAAAAACCCAAAAGAAAACAAAAGAGGACTAATAAGTAATAAAGCTTCCCATTCATTCCTAGGCCATCTAGTATGAGACAAAGAAAGAAAGGGAGCTGTTCCCAGATACGCATCCTCTTCTGCGTCTTTTACAGTGCAGCAGGGGCCCTCCACAGTACTTTCCCCACGCTGGCTATGTAGCTGTCATTAAACACATAGACTCCCTTTCAGCAGTGCCTGCTCCAACAAGGGCACCTGCTGCACCCTGCTTAATAGCTTAGGGCTGTGCAGGCAATGCAATGTAAACCAAAAGCTATAATAAAATGGTAGGAAAAGAGGGAGGAAGAAGAGGTGAATCAGCCACTGCCAGCGCCTGGCCCAGGGAGTCTAAACACCAGGCTTCAGAGTTAGACTCCAGCTTGCTGGCTGCAGACTCCAGACACCTGCAAAGTTCTGTAGTAGAAAATTTGTCTAAAAGAGTCACTGGAACGTAGCCAAAGCTGCCATTTAGGAGTGTCTAAAGGAATCATGGTCTTTTGGCCTTGTTAAATTAACTTATTCCATGTGTGCCATGCAAGGCCTCTTTTGCACAAATAGTACTGAAACCTTTCCACATGAGTCCAAATAAGCAGTGGGTGGACAAGGTACATGCAAGCATTAAGCCACATGAATGCAAAGAAAGGCACCCATAAATGTATCCAAAATAGTGATAAATAAGGCAGGAACTATTTATTGTCTTTATACATTAATTGTGAAAATAATGCTTTCAATAGTCCTGACGACATTAACTTTTTACTTAAATTTCCCTTGAGACTGATTCCTTCTCTTCTCAGAACCAAATTTGTTTAGAACTTTTGGTCCCTGATATTTTAAGCTTTTCAGTCTTTGGATTTGTTCAACTAGTGAGAAATAAAATCCTTACTACCGTAAAAGCCTCAAAAAAATGTGGATAGGGAATCAGAGAAAAATAAAATATTGAATTATTAAACAGGGAAAGTAGTCTACACCACATATTAGAGGGAGTGGAAAACACTGAAAAACAAAGAAAGACTTTTATTCCATACAAAATGGAATCAATGTTTTTAGTCTAAGCATTCAAAGATACTGTTTTGTTAAATGGAGTGTGAAAACTGCCTTTTTTAAAGGGATATAATTTTTGGAAAGACTTATTAAGCCGTGTCCAAGACACACTGTCAAATGCTTAATCTTTAGCATCCTATCCTTTACTCAATATCATAAGTAGGGACATTTTCACCTATGTAGTTGATTAATGAATCTTAATGAGAGAGAGTTTTCCTTGAGACTCAAGCTAAACTTTCTTTTTACCATTTCCTCTCTCTTTTCATGTCCCCAAGCCCATCACTTTACATATTTCCTGTGTTATTATGCTAAATAATTCCTATTCATCCTCATTACATACTTTTCATATTGAAATGCTTTCCTAAACTACACTGGAAATTGTGATTGTGTCATTAAAAATTATAATAATGCTATTCTGCTTTCCCCAAAGTCTACTTAACACAACACCAAGAGGGATCAAAAGCACTCAACCAATGCGTAAAAGAGCACAGCCTTTCCAAAAGGCCAGCCCAATGTCTGATACGAACAATTGTCAGGAAAGAGGTATTTTGGAGCCTGCTCTTTCCTCTCAGAGACACTTTTCAGCCCCATGCCAACTGCTGCTTTATGCTGTGAGTTTCTCCCAGCCCTAACCTTGACCCTAATTCTTATCCTAGTGCCACATAGAGCCTGAGACTAAGGTTTTCAGCCACACATAGGAAGAAATTCTCAGTTAAGAATTGTTTTTGCAGTCCAGCGCTTCTTCCAGTTTTTCACTGCTCCAGCTGCAGTTTTGCTCCTTTTCTCATTCCCGACCTTAGCACTACACGCTAACATTATACCTAGGACACTGTTTTATTTTGAGCCCATGTCACAAATCCCTGTCTCATACCAGCTGCAGCTCTAGGTTCTGGCTCTATCACACCTCCTGAGATGAAGTTAAGGTCACTTGTGTATTTATTGCTGGGTGAAGGAAAAAGCCTAGAGGGCTTTTCCTTCCCAATGGGGCTGGGAAGTGGCTGCCAAAGCAAGTACTGGTGTGTTGGTTTAACACAGCCTGGTTTTTAGTGGGGGCGGAAGAAAAGTTGCTTGAAACTTCTATGTCTGGCACAGAGCCAATCGCTGAAGGCTCTGACGATGGGCAGGTTACCAGCCCAATTAGAGAAGTTGGTAACGGCTCTGTGATGACATATTTAAGACGGGAAAATGGAGGAGAAGGTCTCTTTCTTCTCCTGAGGAGGGGATGAGGTCTGGCTGCTGGGACCCACCCGGGCAGGGGCCGCCAGAGTCCATCCTGCTGGGGGGCCACTGGGGGCCACGTGGCCAGAGCCCACCCGAGGCCGGAGCCGCCCGTGCGGTGCCGGCAGGGACCACGTGGACAGCAGCGAGAGACACAGCGAGCAATTCCCTGATGCGGAGCCTGGACGAGATCAGCCTCTCAACTGCAACTTACAGACACCAACTTTCTTCCAAGTCAGAGAAAAANTTTCCCTATAATTCATGAGGTACATGGGGGGGTGCAGAGATCCATGCGCAGCCTGTGAAGAAGAGTACTCATGCTGGAGCGCATGGATACTGAAAAGCTGTAATCTAGTGAGGAACTCACACAGAGAGAGATGACCCTTGCTTTTAGAGATCAAGGACGAGAGCCTTTGCTTCCAAACTAGAACAGCTCATCCTTAAAAGACTAAACCCCATGGACTAAAATGACCCATGCTGGGCAGTTGTGGGAAGACTGCTTGACCTGTGGGAGGGATTTCACATTGCAGCAGGTTTGTTGCTTGTGGAAGTTAAAACCACACTAGAAAAGTTCGCAGAGAACTATCTCCTGTGGAAAGGATCCCACAGCACAGCAGAAGAAACTCTTTTCCTTAAACATACTGAAGAAAGATTTTTAAGAAGAGAAATACTGACCAAAACCCCATGTTTTGTTTCCTTGCGCTGTCAGTAGAAGGACGAAGGGACTGGGGAAGAAAGGTGTTCTGAAAGTTTGCTTTGCTTCTCATTACCCTTTTTGCTTTTAATTCTGTCAATAATAAATCTTCTTTATACTGGTTAAGTTTTGAATCTGTTTTGCCTTAAAGTTTTCTTTCAATAATCCTTATCACATCTCATGAAATTTTCGTGTTAATTTCCCCTCCTCTGCTTAACTATAGCAGAGGAAAATAAGTAGATGGTTTGTCCGTGGGTACCTGGTGCTTAACCAGCATCAACCCGCGACAAAGGGATTTCAGGGTTCTCCTGAGAACCTTCTTGCCATGGATTGTATCTTGGGCTAAGGCCAAGCCTCAGCCCCTGCACTAGGTTTAGGTTTGGGATTCATGCTAAAGTTAGGATTTGGATGAGGACTGGCATTTGGAGAGAAGGAAAGCCTAGAGCAACATCTGAAGTGACAGTATGAAGGAGCTTCCAGAGGATAGACACATGGAGGCAGTCAGGAACTGTATAAAAAACATGGAGATGGAAGATTTTTGAAGTCTTTTAGTTATTTGTACCCCAGGCATTTGGGTTTGCTTTTGGGTTTAGCAAGACCTTTTGTGTAACTGAACATGCACAATATTTTGACTGAAAGATGCATTTTAAATTTAGAGGCATCCCTGCTTATGTTGTTTTTGACTGGCAGATATTCCTGTCTCACTAGGAGTCTCATAATGAAACAAACAGCGTGTATATCAATACATATGCTCCTGACAGAAAAATAGTCAATGTAATGGAAGTAGTTTATATCCCAGAAGAGGTCTTTCTGTCTGAGAGATTCTAGAACATGGCAATTGACATTTTTCATCTTTGCAGAAGCTTTGAAATATTTCTTGTTGTAGTTGTCTTTTTTTTTTACATGCATTTTTTCCTTTATAATCATCTTTTCTATTGAATGTGCATCTAACCAGGAAGAGGTTTTGCAATATAGCGAGCTGCAGCGCCACCAATAATTAATGCCATTCAACTTTACAGCCATGATTTTCTATTTTCTCTCATCTTTGGTAGCTATTTACCCCTGTGCAAAGTGAGTACAACACTAACAAATCAGATTGCTTCTCAATTTACATATATACAATGTCATTGCTCAGGAAAACAGTGCTTACATGAGTAAATGAACAGTTAAACAGCTGACTTACCATTTGCATCTGCAATCATGATAATGGCTTGCATAAACGAACTGTGCAATTGTGCATCTCTTTTTGTGTATGCACCTGCCTTATAGTTCTCTTCACCTCTGTTGCCCATACATTTATGAAAATTTAGCAACTAATGTATTTTGGTCCCCATTTCTGTTTTTTATTTAAAACATGACACCTCTATCAACACCAAGTTTGCAATTATCTTGGGTCATTTATTCAGTCAATGTATAGCTTGAAATAAAGATGCCAGCTAACGGTTTATCACATCTTTTCTCACCATATTAAAAAAAATAATAAAGGAAAAAAAGAAAATGAGGGGATTTGTTTGGATTTCTCTCAGCCAGTTACTGAAAAAGATCAATGTATGACCGCAGAGTAAAGCATAACTAACTGGCAAAATTATACAGTATTGATGGCAAAAGCTTACTCATGAGTGGTTTTAAACAGTCAAGATCTTAAACATGCACATTGTTTACTGTGCAGAGCACTTACATAGCTGGCTAAATGCTGTTTCTTTATTTGGACTTAAGAAATACTGTCAGTGGAAGAAGTTGACCCTTTAAGGGGTCTTAGATGTCTCATCTGAGTCTGTTACGCATTGCAAAGCAATTGTCAGGGTGATGCTGTATGCTTACCCTGACTCTAAGTATGCATGCTAAATCAATTCAGAGAGATAAATTATTTGTTCCCAAAAGCGGTATCCTTGCTTTTGCCTTCCTGTCTGAAAAGCGACTGAAATAACACAGCTTTCTGGACTTATGTGGGGATTATACAGTACATTAGCTTTGTTCTTATCCTCTGCAGCAAGGTGAATTTAATCCTTTTAGGGTGCATACAGGGGATGATTTTTGACCTACTGTATGTTGATCCATTATTGTTGCTAATAATAAATATCTATAGTAGGTAGATACTAGTTTTATGTCTTCTGCATCTTGTCTGTCTTTCCCTGTGGAAAAGAAATTTGAAGATCTGTCCAAGATATTTTAATTCTCACAAAAATCCACCAAATTTGGCATATTCTGACATTATTGTGATTCCAGCCATACAAGGCACTTTACTAATTAAGTTTACTTTTGAATAGATCTGGACTTGAAGGAAATGTCTTCAAAGAGAAGTCAAGTGTAACACCTGTCAGTCTCCTCTGTTTTGCACATTAATGTTCAGGTAACTTCAGTCAGTGCTGATGTCATCAGTCAATGGCAAAACAGAAAACACTAGTGAGCTGAATCACTAAATTTCTTTCGCATGATAGTGTCCCTTTAAACTACATCTAATTATCTTAACTGTGGTGACAAGATACTACATTTTTCATAAAAAGATTTGAAAACTGAATGCTAATACAATGTATTTTCTTTTTGCAGATGAATCTGAATCCTGCTTGAATGACATCATGTACTGCATTCACGTTCTGAATAGAAAAAATAATTCCATATGGAGTACATTTACTGCAGATGCCTTCCCGTTGAAAATGAGATACTCTGCATTTACAGTTTTGTGAAATGTTCTACTTTAAAATAATTATAGAGGGGAACCAAGAAGTCCATCTGCAGGAAAAGTAGCCCATTGTTACAAAGAATCTCTCCAATATAGCAGCACCTCCTTTTGAACAAGTAATCACTGATTCCTTTAGGGATATAGCAACCCTTGCCAAGATATGTAGCAGACCTCAAGGAAGCTGACAGGACAAACTGAAATGCAGCGACTGCTTATATAAATAGAAAAGAATTATATAAACGCTAGTGGACATTAAATAGAGTCATGATCCGCCAATTTGACCACACCTGTTGAGGTTTTCTGCTCCAACTAAAAAAATCTCGTAAGTCTCATTACTTTACACACAAAATCTACGCATGCTGGCATGCTTGGAACATACTGCCAGGAGTCAGTGTAGATTAGTGGCTTGGTCAGTGGACTGATATTCAGAGAATCCAGGACTAAGTCCAAGATAAATTGGTGTCTTGTCCAGACATTTAGCATTGTTGCCTCAGTTTCTTCTGTTTCAGAGAGGTAAATAATACCGTCTGCCTTTTACGGTACTTAAAGTACTCTGGATCCATGTGAGGAAACAAGATATCCATGAGGCTTAGCATTTTTATTGAACCTTTGCATGCATTTTTAAGTATTTTTAATTTTTTTTTTTTTATTATTATCAAGCACAGCATGATAAAATGCTCACTCAATAAGAAGGTTCTTTTAAAGCAGAGGGATTTCATCCTCCCCCAAGATCCCAGCAATACAAACTGGTTATTAACATTAGACTGAAGACTGTTCTTATTTGGCATCTGATTTTCCAGATCTCAATTTGTGTAGCTTTCAGCAGGGAAATTCTTCCCTCCTAGGGCAGGCTTATTTCTTCAAAGTGAGGCTTTTGCAACTGCTTCACTTTTGGATCTTATGTCTTTGTTTGTCTTATTGATATTTGAAAATTGATGCTCTTCAACAATCATTAATCACTTGTTACTTCTTAAAATCTCTCATCTCCATATAAGTATTTTTTCATGATAAAGCATGGTGTGCATCTCTCAGCATTAAAATGAGAATTCTAGAAGACTGTAAAATAGTAACAATGCTAGTAAAAATAAACTAGTTCATAATTTTTTTTTTCATATTAAAAAACAGTTCAGAATTTTAGAGATCTTCTTTTTTGGCCCTGCTATGACAGTCTGAGAATACAAAATTCTCACTGAGGTAAGAAAGTGTTTCTTGGCTCTTTGCATACCTTTGCAAAGGGATTGTGTCTCCATCTTCTCTAAATCCTTGCATCAGGCAGTAGCTGTGCATAGCAAGGAGATGTCCCCAAAGCTTTCTCTTTCTAATGCTGAACAAACACAGCTCTTTCAGCTTCTCATAAATCACGTGTTTCAACTCCCTATTGTCTATTTTAATGTCTTATCTGCTGTACTAGTTGCAGCATGTCAACATCTTTCTTATCTCAAGTAACCCAAAACTCAGATTGCAGTACTACAGATGCAGCCTCACAAGTGTCAGCTAAATGAGAACTGTCAATTCCCAGGACCTGTTGTCCACATTCTTGATAACACAATCAGGTATGCAATTGGGCATCTTCTCTGCAAGGGCAGATTTTTCTTCCATTTTCATGTTCATGTTGTTTGTTACAGAAGTGAAGTTTAATGAGCCAAACTCACATGAATTGCAGATTTATTTCAGCATTAAAAAAACCCAACAAAACCAACTCCACAACAAAAAACCTTTACACAATAAACTTTGATAAATCCTAGACTGCAGGGTGGCTACTGTATAGGGATTACATGTTATCTTGCTATTTGCAGACCATTTGAGATGAATGGGAAGTAGATGGTGTGTTTTAAAAACAACAGATGAAATTTGAAGTAACTGAGAGGTTGTGTTTCATGATTCATGTATCGGTAATCTCAAGATAAAATGTCATCTGTTTGTTCATGTCAGCTACTCAAGAATAACTGAATCAGAATCTCTGGGTTAGTCAGTCCAACATGTTATTCTATTCCTGACCACAGCACTAACAAGTTCAATCTTGAGATGCAAACTGAAACAGAAAACCTGAGATGCTACAACACCATACAGATATTTTTAGCCCTGTATTTTACAGAACTGCTCAAGCACTTATGACATGAAAATGTCAATTTTTAAGTCAAGCCTGAAGTTGAGAGCTGGTCTTGACATAACTCAAGGAATTTGGCAACCAGCAAAAAATTCAGCTTATAGAATATACTTAATATATTATTATATATTATATATAATATATTATGCTATGCTGTATTATTCTAGAATATATTATTATGTATAGAATACACTTAATATATTTAAATTCAGTATTTTAACAACCTTGGAATTTATTGCTCAACTTCTGGTACAAGTAACATTTAGCATAACTCACCAGCTTTTTTTTATCATAGAGGCCTGATTCACATGGCAACCCTAGTCTACTCTTTAATATCTCTCTGACTATATTCTTGCCCTCTTTTTGCTTACTACTTAAATTTGTGCAAGAGACAGTAAAACCCTGTGATTTCCCCTGTTCTTGTTTGGCAACTTCCCATTCATTTTCCCAATAACAATGTGTTAGGTTGTTCTTGGCTGGGCTCCATGTGCTCACCAAAGCCCCTCTATCACTGCCTTCATCATCTGTACCAAGGAGAGAAAATGCAACAAAAAACCTCATAGGTCAAGATGGGGAGATTTTGATCACCAGGTACTGCTATGGGCAAAACAGGCCTGACTTGGGGAAAAAATTGATTTAATTTTTTGTTAATCAAATCAGAATGGAATAACAAGAAATAAAACCAAATTTTAAAACACCTTCCCATCACCCATCCCTCCTTCCTGGCCTCAGCTTTGCTCCTGAATTCCCTACCTCCTCCCCTCAGGGGTGCAGGTGGATGGGAATAGGGGTGTGGTCACCTCGTCATATGTTGTCTCTGCTGCTTCTTCCTGCACAGGGACTGGATTTCTCACACTCTTCCTCTGCTCCACTGTGAGGTCCTTTCCACAGGAGACAGTCCTCCATGGACTTATCCAACCTGAGTCCTTTCCATGGGCTGCTGTTCTCGCGGAACTGCTCCAGTGTGGGTCTCTGACACGGGGCGCAGTCCTTCAGGAACAGGCTGCTCCGAGGGGGCCCCCCACAGGGTCACAAGTCCGGACACAAAACCTCCTCCAGCTCCTCTTTCCATGGGACCATAGGTCCTGTCAGGAGCTTGCTCCAGCATTGGCTTCCCATGGGGTCACAATCTCCCTTGAGCACATCCACCTGCTCCAGCGTGGGCTCCACGGGCTGCAGGGGCACAGCTGCCTCACCATGATCTTCATCATGGGCTGCAGGAGTATCTCTGCTCCAGTGTTCAGAGCACCTCCTACCTCTTCTTCTTCACTGACCAGGATGTCTGCAGAACTACCTCTCTCAGATATTCTCTCATTTCTCTACAGTTTCAGTTGCACAGCTTTTCTCCCTTCTTAGCTATGCTGTCCCAGGGGAGCTACCAACATCTCCAATGGGCTCAGCCTTGGCCACTGGGGGGTCCATCCTGGAGCCAGCTGGCATTGGCTCTGTCAGACATAGGGGAAACCTCTGTCAGCTCCTCACAGAAGGCCCTCTGTAGCCCCCCTACTTCCAAAACTGGGCCATACAAACACAATAAACCCCAAAATGTTACTAAATTTATTTGAGTAAGAAACTGCACATTTTCCCTAAACATTTCTTTATTTCTTATATAAGCAGTGCTTACACTGGAATGTATTCATAAAATCAGACCAGAAGTCCATTTCATCAAGTGTTTTTTCTCTACTTGACTACATATTGCACTGAGAGGTGTAAAAATAAATTATATAGAATATTGTTCTTGTCAAATTTTAATCCGAAATCTAGGAAGGTAACTAAAAGAAAGTTTTTATAGTATCAAGGATTATATAAATGCCATTGGATTTTGAGGTAATTTGAGTCTGAATCCCTATTGTCTTTTTGTGCATCTAAATTTTCTTCAGTTTTAACCTGTCTAAATCCAATTAATGTAAATTTTTGTCTTCTGCAAGCTTTGTTATTTATTCCTTTTTTACACTATTTTAAAATAAACTGCATCATTGAATCTGTCCCAAACTGTTAACACCTATGGTGCTAACAACTAACCCTTTCTGCCCATAATTTGTCATTAAAGTCCCATGGAAAAAATGTTTCCATAACATAAGGCAGTTTAATTTCCTGAGTATCTTCTCCTAGACTTTTAAAATATTCAAGTAGATTTTTTTCCATTCCTTTTTGTACTTTCAGCTGATAATTCTTCAGAAGTTCTAAATAATTAAGAGGGACATGAGTTTCCACTAGCAAAGCCATCTGACTTCAGGAGAAGTTATCCTATTCTACATATTTAATACTTAAAAACATGATTTAAAAAATTTATACAGCGCTGAAGTAGCAGACACCATTCTGTAATTCTAGACATAAGCCATGTGTCAAAAGTAAGAGAAATGTGACTATAGTTATGCTCTGGCATCCAGCTGGTGTGATTACAGATTTTCAAAACAGCTCTGATAGCAGGTTTGTGTGTATCACTTAATTCCTTTACATTTAGGGTTCATATATTCCCAGTGAGACTAAAGAGGTTGTCCTCTGTAGCAAGGCAGTGCCTGTGTACCTACCATCCTCTTGTGCTGTATACAAGCATCTACATGTCTTAATCATAGATGTAGCCCAGTAAAAGTATTCTTTTTCATTACTAGTAAAAAGTCCAGGAATGTGGGATCTTAGAACTTGTCTGAGCTTTTCTTAGCCTGAGCTGATTTTAGCTTGTTTTAGAAGCATGTAGATGTATTTTGTAACAGACATCTATTAATTGGGACAAAGAAATAAAATTTCTTTCCAGCTCCCCTGAGTAAGGCTCCCGTATGCCCCCTACTTCTTCCAGAAGCCTGGAACTCTTGACTTTAGGACCTCGAGGAGCATTATAAAAGTGCAAGTAACATTAGAGAAAACGGGTAGGAACTAGGAAGACACTATCTAATTTCCAGTAGTATTGTCCTGTAATACTTATAACTGGATGTAGTATTTTGATTACACACTAAAATATAATTAGATGAACAATTAAATTCATAACTGTTTATATAAAGCATGATCCCTTTGTTTTTTTCAGATATCAATATTTTAGTATAGAACTTGAACAAGCTTGTCAAAAGCTCACTATGTATATGCTAAGCTTTGAAACCTTAAACAGTTTTATTGACACTAAAAGGGACAGTCCATGTTCAGTTACAGGTGCTCAAGTTTGGCTTTTATTTACAGAACCTTAAAGGATATATCTTCATTCTTGATGCTAACTCTTTGTGGAAAATACACCTTTACTTGTTGCCAGTGCCGAATGTTATTGTTCAGAATGCTGGAGTCACCCTAATGAATAGTATCTGAGCTTAATCACTTGACAAATTTCAAGTGCTATTTTTCTTCTAATGTCCTAACAACTCTATCAGTGTTGTTGCCTCTTTTTATCTTTATTTCTTTATTCTTCTGTCTTTGTTTCAGTTATTAGAGACTCATTTGCACTCCCTACCCTGACATTCTTTGATATACAATCATTATAAATCATGGGCAGTTTTGTCAAGTTCTGAAGTTTTTTTTCCATTATACTACAGTTAATATCTCATTACAAATGTTGTGTCAGATCCCTTGTGTTTGCAAAGGATGGTTTCATTCAATGCTGTGGAAATGGTAGGAACAGAAGTGGCTTTTCATCATCAGTCAGAAGGAGTGAGCCCAGACTAATAGCATCATGCTACTGAATCAGTAAGCAAAACCTTGCTGTTGTTATTACTGTGATATTTATTTTGCTGTGGTTACTGACCCCTAGTTGAGGATTAACTAGGATCAACAGTTACCTGAAGTACCGCACCAGGGTACAGCAGATGTTTAGAAAGCTCATATGATGCACTGTGACCCAACAGCAAAATATGTGCACTGTTTCCTCTGAAACTGTGGGGAAGAAGAAGTTGCAAACACCACTTCTCCATTTTTCGTTTGTTAGAGGGACCACTTTTGCTATGGAGAGGAATTCCATCGGTGAGTATTTTTCATCCTAGGGACGTTAAATGTTTTACGTATGCCCAGTTTCTTCCTTGCTTGAGGATTCTTTCCCAGTGAGACTATTTGTTAGGCAGATGTAAATACTCAAAAGAGACGAGCAGGAAATGCAGTGATGAAATTGAGGGTAAGTTACAAAGGCACTGAGTATCTGCACATTGGATTTAGAATCGTTACACCGTGAGCATGTTGTGGGTGTTGTGGAGGCCTTCTTCTAAGTCAAATGCTGCTGTTGTAAGGGAATCCAGTGATGCTGCTGAATATAATGCCCCCTTTTATCAGTACTCTGTGCATGTTGTGTTTGCACTATGCACAGAGATCGTATTGAATTTTAACACAGGAAACATGGCAGCATACAGAGTGTTGGATCTAGAAGACTTCTGAATGCTGTTACCTAATTAACCAGGAACAGCTGCTTGTTTTACTGAATTTTTTTTCTTCATCTGTTTTAGAAAATTCCGAGCAGTACTGAAGACTGAATTCCTTTTGTGCCCAAGGACATCTCATGACTTCATAATTCCTGAGCAATTATTTATAAATTCTTCATAATTTGAATGAAACTGTCATTGTTTTAGTACTTGGAATTGTCAAAATATAGATAAAAATGGATGTGTGCCTTCACACTTCTGACCAAATCCAAAACCTCCATGCAACATCATCTGCAGAGGCAATCCATACTCTTCCACATGGATGTTAAATCTCTTGTTTCATTTTCATACTGTGGTGCAGATTTCTCATCTTGTTCAGTGGTTTTGGGTTCTCTCAGTTTGCCTAGTTTATGGTACATTTGCTGTGCTCAGTGTGTGTTACTGTCGTAGTTTATTTGCTAATTTCTCCTAGAGATTCTGGATTTCAAAAGCCTATGCTCTTCAGCATGCCTTTTTTCCATTTTTTTTTTTTAATTGTTGATAGAAGACAACAAATGAGGTAAAATGTCTTTTAAAATGTCTCTGATGCATTTGCCATACAAACTCTAGGAACTGTCATTTTAGATTTGCACCAACTAGGCCCCCAGAGGAATTCTATGATGGAAAGTAAGCTGCGAGAGGTAAGCACCTTCTAACTACCTATTTTTTGCTATATAATGGAAGACATCAGTGGATCAATTTTTTTGACCAATTTAGGTAATGGCAGAGTTTGAGTGTGTGTTTGTAGGCCTGGCTAGTTGTATCCATTTCAGAGTTGAAAATGAAGTTTAAAAGAAAATCAGTGAAGGAGATTGTATGTCTCTTCCCTAGGACCTTGCTCTTTTTTAATGTTTTTCCTAGCATGAGCAGAAAATAAATATGAGATTTCCTGTACAGTGGAAGTATTTGAAATGTTGCACCTTAGGAAACTCCAACATGGAGCTCTTAAAACATTTAGGACCACTCTCTGTCAGCCTTACTGTGGGTGTCTCTGTAGCATGGCTGGCGTGTGCAGGCAGCTCCCACTGGAACCACGGGAAGCACAGCAGGGAAGCCTGGCAGAACAGTTAAGTGTACAGGTAAAACAATAGTTAAAGAGAGCTCTGTTTTTTTTGGTGAGTCGCCAAAGGAATAGGGAAGTGACATCATGCTAGCACAAATTCCTGAGCTGTCTGCTAGCTGGAATGGTGTGATTCTTAGTAGTGGAATGACTTGAACATCTGCAACAAGCTTTTTCTCTAGGAAAATGACAATTTACTTCAAAGAACTCCAGTTCTTGAAGGAAGTGTATGGTCTTCAGCAACTTCCTTCCTTCCTCCCCTCCACTCCCCAGAAATATTTTTATTCTCCAAGATAAAATTATGTATTAAAAAGTCATATATGTTCTCCTCTATACTCTAAGGTGTGTGACCTACATGCTGATTTGTTTAGTCCAAGGTATAATAAATATTTAATTGTTTATATAAAGTGGAAGATCTTTATGTGGAGGTAAAAAGAAATAGTGCCTCTTGAAATTCCAGTTTCCAGAGAGCTGGAAAAAGACAGAAGTTCCATGCATGACAGGAAGAATAAGCAGATCATATATTTGAAATGAAATATTTTCTATTCTGTGTAGGCCCTGTAGTTTTAATGGTCTAAGCAGTTCTAAAAAACTCTTGGCCAATTTCAGACGTTTATTATATTCATAGTTTTGGGGTTTTTCTTTTTTCCTAGATTTTTTTTCCAGGGCTTGCTGTTCCTAGCCATCTGTAGATTGCAGGACAACAGATATTAAGGAGTGAGGCTGATGCTTTGCATCATGTGCAGTCCCAACATCTTGATCCAGTCCTAAAACTTTGTCTTAGTTGTACAAAAGTTCTTGTTGAAACAGCAGAGTTGAATATACATATTAAAGTCTGCAGGTTAATAATTTGACTGCTTGCACTTTCTGTGTTTTCTACAGACCTTTCTCCAATAAAAGGTTAATTTTTGAAGTAATTTTAGGGCCCAAGCTAGCAATGACATGGAAGCTTCAGAGAGTCTCAGGATATCTAATGTTGTGGTTGGGTGCCCATGTACTGAGGCTCATTGCAATACGTAATTACATTCAGTAGGAGACTCAGAAGATTTTAAAAATCTTTCTGCCTTTGAATGAATGAAACTCAATTCTCTTAGAAAGAAATGTATTGAACTCTTGTCTTTCTGACAAAATAAAACCACAAAGAATCGTATACAAATTTCTCAAAAGCAAAATACTGATGAGCCTCCTTAAGCTCTCGGGACACCACAGTAGTGGCGGTTTACAAATCCCTGGGCACGTCCAGCCAGCACAGCCATCTTGGCTTCACTCAATTTCCATGACCAAAATGTTTCCAACTCCCTTGCAGGGAGCTGCAAAGAGCTGCTAGTTGTGGCTTTAGTTGTTATTCTGCAGTTGCCAGAATTGTGGCCATGTTTAGCTTTTCTGACACTCTGCTGAGAGACTGGGTGACCTGCTGGTAAATGTGCTCTCTTCTGTAGGAAACCTACCTGCTTCTGTCCACACCCTCTTCTTCTAGAACACTTCTACACTGATGTAACAGTCCAGTGACTAACTTCCTAACTCTAGCAGGAATGGGAAGATCACTAAAAGCTCTTTTGTCTGTGGGATGGTCAGAGCTTCAGCTCAGCTCACTCTTCCAGTAGTTTGCAGGGATAGACACTAAGTCAGGGTCCCTCTCTTTTGGCCAAATCAGAAGCAAAGAAGTCTGGCCATTCCTTTTCACATTTAAACAAAGTTTAAATTTCTCACACCTGGAGTTTTGAGGTACCAGGACACACAGCATCAGTCATCACAGGTGTTCAGCCAGTGGAAGTTAGATGAGACTGGAGAAATGTATTTAATTGTTGTGTTAAGATCTTAAAAAAAATTTTTGCCCTTCCTCAATATGTTTATGTTCCTCAGGTTTACAGACAGGACTGGTCCTTTCTCAGTGTATTTATACTCATTGTATACATATGAAAACTCCAGTGAGATTCTTAGCACTTGTAGTGCTTTTGCAAGGAGAATGAAGAGCTGTTTATCATAAAAATGAACTTCCTTCAACTGCTCTTCAGGGCTTGTTTCATCTTGCACTTTCTGAGCTGCAACAGAGTTATTTTAAGCTTGTCACAAATTAGCAGAGAATTGTGTAATCCCTTGTTAGTATGGGAACTAATGGGTCAGGCCAGGTTCAGTACTGATGTTAATTGCCCTGCCTCTATTTGAAGTCAATGGCACTGAATTATTTCCTGATAACAGAGGACTCAACCTTTCATTTTTCTTTTGACACACAAGCATTGGTTATGCTGAGTGGAAATCTCATTTGTGAAGTTTTATAGACCTGGGCTGAGATGCTTTGTATGCTAACACTAGAGATCTTATCTTGTATCCTTTTCTGTGGCTTTCAATGCAAAGTATAACCTCCTATTTCTATTATAGCCTCACACAGTTTTTTGAAAAAAACCAGCAAGTCATTTAGAAAGGAGGGGGTGTCTCTTTCCCTCATCTTTTGTCTCCATTCTTCACATGCAGTTTTCCTCATCACACCTCTATTTCTAGTGTGCAATCTTTTGTACTCCTATTTGAATTTTCCATCTTTATTTTCCTGTTTGATTCTGTTTCTGGACTCTTACCAGCAACCACATTCTCTGCTTTGCTGCTCTATGATTAGAGTTTTATTTCTAGTTATTATCTTGCTGTGTGAATTTTCTGAAAATATCTATTATCTGGAATTGCTTCTAGTAATTTAAAATATTTCCATTTATGTGCCTTCCCTTCTACCCTCTCTCTGTCCATCTTTGCCATAAAGATTCAGAAATATTTGTTGACAAGAACTGAATCTTTCTTGTACTTTTACATACCCAATTATTTGCTTTATATAGGTCAGGAATTTCACTGATAGCTGATTATTGAAGTTATACTTTTTACTTTTTATATGGCAATAAATTAATGAACAATGTGTTATTCTGTTTGCCATTTACATGTGGATTTTTTCTGCCTTTAAAACTGAGATTTAATTATGAAATTCAGTTTTTTCTGCCAAATTCTTGTAAGTTCTTTTAGTCTTCTTTGAAGATTAATAGTTATCTAATTATTATAATGGTGTTAATATAAGCAGTTTTCTGAAGGAAATAAAGAGCAGGATTTCTGTAAGAGTTTGTTTACGACAGTCTTATCAAGGACACTTAACTGTCACCTGCTTCATGAAAACATTCTGGGTTTAAAAAACATGATAGAAAAAATATTTCCAAGGAGAGATAAAAAAATTTAGATAATTTTAGTGATCTAATTCATAGAAATGGTCTGTGACCAATTTTATTGGCACATACTCTGTAAGGATAAAGGAGAAAGTCCCTGAAGGGACAGTAAACTTCAGTGCAGGGCTAAGCACAAGAGGCTTAAGTGGCACAGGGCAGCATAGGCATGGAAATTTCTTAAGTTCACATTATTTCCAACACAAAAAGAAACATGGCTTGAACCTGTAAATCTACTCCCAGCATGTCTGTACCCTCTAGAGCATGGGGTGTTTGGCATGCTTAAGCATTCTGGGTAGCTTTGGACACCATCGTGCGTATCCAGATTGCATGTCAGCAGTGAGGTCCAACATTCACACACACAGCTTTGCAATTCTGTTTGGTGCTTAAGCCTCAGCTGTTGTGTAATATCCACCTTTGATGTTGTGTTCACTACTGAATGAGGATAAGGGCAAAGACAACCAAGTGCTTATGGTCTTCTAATACCGTCCCATCAGGGAGACTCAGAGAGTCAGTTCACTGCAAGAGTTATGGAGGAGTTCAGACTACAGAACTGCAAGAAACTTTAAATTATGGACTTGTATACGTTGATACTCACACGATTATGCTCACATAAAGTTGAGCAACTTCAGTGAAATAAATTTTGTTTATTGTGTCTTCTTGCATTTTAACAATGTTTAAATAATAGCTGACCCAGATGAACTAAACATCAAACATTATCACTGCCTTGAAATCAAACCGTAAAAATAATCTGTTCCTGATAACTAGGATTTCTGCATTGAAAATATTAGTCCATAATCTTTTTATTTGCATGTCTCTTCTTAAGTAGTACAAAGAATTTGGAAAGCGTGTAGGCAAATGCAAACATACGTTTGGAGGCAAATGTGAGGGAATTGTCTTTGGTACTTGACAGCCATGGTTACATGAAGAGGTTAAAATGTGGCAGATCATAGTGAAGAAATAGCACAATGCATAAGAGAGGTAGCCCAGTCCCAGTAATGACAGCCTCATCCTCAGATAAGCATATCTTACTGAGGAAAACAAGCTTGTTTTCCCCTCATATTTTCAAATTTATGAATGTATGACCTGCTTGTTTATTTCCAAGTAATTGTCATCCAGATTCCTGCTTCAAGCCTCACCTTGTCACTTATGTTCTAATTTTAGAGGGAAGCTGATTTTTTTAACAGTGAAGGAAGATTACTTCTTTTTCCAGTTTTTATTTTTTCATAGGTTTTGATCCAGGAAGGCTGCCCATCAATAGAATTGGTCCTGGATCCCCATTAAGGGGCAATGAATACCTCCTATTTTGTAATCCTAGAAAGGAGATGGACTTGCAAGAAGAGCAGTGAGTTTCTAGAAAGTGAGTTCTATCTGCTGCACAATGTTGAGACAGGACAGTCTTTGGTAGTAGAGAAAATAAGGTTTTTTTTGCAAATTATACTTTTGCTCCATTTAAATTCCATTTTTAAAAATTTCATATGCCTTTTTGTGTCTGAGTGGTGGCTAGACTTCTTCTCTCCTTTCTTTATTATTTTTTATTGTTTTCTCCTTGGTTTTGCTGTTCTTTCCCTCTCTGAAATTCAGTAAATTTGAAGAAGTAGGAAGGGAAATAGGACCTAATTAAGTGAATTTGGCCAATGACTGTGATATGTCATACGTTGTTTAATACAGAAGTAATAGAAGGTGGCCAATGTGATAACAAACTTTCTGAAGAAATTAAAAGGATCTGAAGAAACCAAGGGTCAGTGGACTGGCTTCTTTACTAGACAGATGTCTAGATTCATGCAGCCTTTTTGTCTGCTTAGCTGTATAACCATCTAAATGCCAATATCCTTTTGCATATTGAATAAATGTTAAATAAATTTTTTTCTCAGAGAAAATGTAGAAATATGAAATCATTACTTAATCAGGTAAACACACTTCATAGTGAGTGATGAGAATCCTGTGTACTAGTGTTAGTAGAGAAATGGTGAGAGGTTATCTGAGGGAAGAGCTGCTCTATAGGGGGAACTCCTAATTCACACATCTGCTAGGGGTCTTCTGAAGTCAACTGCATATCAGTAGGGATGATCAAACTAATATTGCTGGAGAAATGAAGCTGTCAAAGGAAATAAAGAAAAGTACCCTCTTAGGTCAGCAACTGCTTAAAAGATATGAAATAGAAGGTAGAGTATATACTTGGTTGTGACAACAGAAGACAGAAGTGAGATTCAAGTGCTATGTAGCATAATTTTAAAAATCTGGAAAATGTATTAATAGGGAAATAAGAGAGTTTGTATATGATTTTTGTGATAATATATTTAAATCAGAAATATTTAAAGGTGTCTGTCAAAAGTTTCAGAAAATGCTCATGCTAACTAAATGCTACAGTGACAAAAATGCAGTGACATTAATTGTCATAGATGCAAAGCAATGTAAATGAATAATAATAGTTTCTGATAGTATCCAGGTAACTAGGGCTAAGGCTATTATGAATAACAAAGAAAGAGAAAGGTTCTTCATATTTTTTGAAAAACCTAGAAGAGGGATGAAGTGAAGCAAAGATGTCTCATTACAACTTTCAGTGCTTAAGAGAATCTGAAGTGAAACTCAAGTTTTGACTGCATTTTTTTGGCTGATCCAGTTACTCTTCACCTATATGGTCATAAAGCTGTAGAGAAGTTTTCTCTTTAATAAGAGTTCAACTCCAAGGACAGAGAAGAAGCTTTTCAAAGCAGAAGCTGGGCTCCAAATTCACTGACTTCCAGTAGAGATGAAGTGCCATATAAACATATGTGTCTTTATTTATCTCCTCCCCATTACCACCTACACACAAACTAGCCTAGTTTCTTACCCACACTGTGTGGGCAGAGAATGGGAAAATAGCTCCTGGGAGATGCTTCTTCTCTCTCCTTGCAAGAAAGGGGGAAGTCTTGGTTGTTCCTAAGGTGCTCTGACTGCAACTACTCAGTAACAAACCAAGATTCCGCCCTGGTAAGAGAATTACACATCCCACTCCTGTCACAAGTGAAAACCTGGGTCAAATGTCTGGGTGCCAGCACAGCAACAAATATCAGCCTCTCCTGACAAGACCTGTTATCTTCACTTACCTAATGAATATAGCCGAGGTTTAGCACTTTCCCTCTTCCCTCCTTACCCCACACTCAGACCGTCAGACTTCAGACGGCTGAAATAGCTTCCCCAAGTTAAAAAACTCACAATTTTGAGTTAAGCATTATCAAAACCTTCTTCAAAGATATTCCCCAGCTTTCCATAACATGAAAATATGATTTTATTCATCAAAATGTATTTATACCTATCTAAAGCTGAAAAACAGTTTTCTTTGGTTATCTAGAGTCCATGGAAAAGAAACATTTCATTTGATCTAAAACAATTGTATTAAACACCAAATAATTTATTTCAAGTATTTTTCAAATGAGGAAATGGTATCAGTAGGATCAGAGGATGTTACAATAGAAAAACATGAAAATCAGTGATTTAATTTTGAAATTATTTTGCAAGTTTTTTCCAGATATTTTTAGAAAATTGAATGTGAAAATTGAATGACTACCCAATGTTATCAAATATTTGCTCAGGAAAAGAAAGTAGTGGTTGTAAAATCTCACTATATTTCAAACAGTCTCTCATCCTTAGAATCTACCATTATTAATAATTTTTAGAAGATGAGATTTTATTCCAAGTTTCCACCTTGGGGGAGTTTTCTTTTTATCTTGGCATTGCAAAGCTTTGAAAAGAAGCATTTCGAATGGAAGGCATGACAGATCTTTTAAATGGAATATGCAGCTACTGAGCTCCACACTATAATTACTGTCATACTGAAGAAGGTTAAATATTTATGAAGAATGTGCTTTTTATCAGTCAGTCTAATTTTTAAACCTGAATTCTGTAATTGCATTGGAATGCCAATAATCAAAGGGGGGAGTTCTTTCTTGGCAGGCATAAGAGTTTCACCAGTCTCATTTATTTATGGAGCATGGCCAATATAAACAAATTCTGAGTAGTTTTTTTCATTTTGGATCAAAATTAAATTGAAATTGGTTATGCCAAATAGCTTCTTAGGCAATACCTGAGTAGTTTTTCTTGTTTGTTTGTTTTTTCCCCCAGAGATTAGAAATTGGGCTTCCCTCCTTAATGTATGTTGAGTTTTATAGTCAGTCACTTTGTGGATTTCTTCCTCCCCAGATTTGGTTAGGTTAAATAGCAAATTAATCTTAGAGCCTTAGTAGCATATTTTGCTATATTGAAATCATGCAGTAAACTCCTGAATTGTTTCCTGACAAAATTTACTTCATGACCCAAATTTCCCTGATGCTTGCACTATAATAAATTTGTTGAAAATGTGTTCCAAATTCTGGTTTTACCAAGGTTATTACAGGTACCTTTTACCTCATATTGCAATCCTGTAATCAAAATACTAATAAAACAAGGAGGTGAAAATATTTCTGTTTAATAATTTTATTGATTCACATCAAGTCCCACTATTTTTATATGACTGTTTTATGTGAATTAATCTAGAATATTGGACTGAAGAGATATACTAGAAAACTTTCCCTAAAGGATGTACAGACTGTGATTTTATAGTTAATCAGGCTTTTAAAACTTCTGATGAGGGTTCTCCATCTGGAGGAGCAATGCATGGCACTGAACCCACTCAGCCTAGAGAGGGTCCTCGCACAGTATTCTAGTCACTGGGAAGAGGTGAGGGGTGCCTGCTTTTGAGGTGGAAACTACCTCAACTACCTAGGCAGCACATCCAGGAGGTGATTAATAGAATAAGAATAAATGTCTAAAGAATGCCAGGTCAGCCAACTCTCCAAATGTTTCCTTCTTTCTGTGAACTGGAAAGGAACAGACACAGCCATCTGAAGTTGTATGAAAAGAATGCTACCCACTCGTATTCATAGGAACCCTGCCACGGCACAGCTTTGTTCTAAATGAAAACAAGTCCTCCTCAGTTGTGTGAAAGGTATGCCCTTGTCCTTGGGAGGAGGTCCTGGACCCTGCTTCCAGGAGAGCTGCAAGGACCATCCCCAGAGTAGTAGAAGTGAGCACTGCGTAGTGCAGTGTTTTCTGGTGGGTACTCAGAGCAACTTTCTGTTAGCAGTGGAGGGCAGCCCTTCTGCTAGATCTAAGTCTCATTGTGCACTAGATAGGGAAGGTAAGGGACCAGATTCTAGCGTGAGTTCCATTCAGTGAAGCATTTTTCATCCTAAGTGTGCCTGGCTTTTCACAACTTCCAGAAAACATTGTAAGGGCTAAAGGTGTCAGTAAAGCTGAGTCATGAAGCATCTTGTACTTAAAATTAATTTGATCTTTTAAATTTCATTAAAATTTAAGGAACTACTTAGAATTAAAAAAAAAATTGGCTTTTTCAGAATTAATTTCCTTCTATTCAAGCTATAAAGCTTGGAATATATACTTTCAGAATTTGTTATGAATTTAGTATTGACTATTTATGACTTTTTCAGAGTTCAGTTTTGTTCTGTTGCCAATCTGAATGCAAAGAGTTAAATTCTGGGAAATGGCAACAAGGTTGTTAAAGAAGTGCCTTAGAAGGTAGAACAATGACACAGATAAGGCAGCCTAAGGTATATAACTTCAAAGAATTTTAGATATGAGTGGCTGCTGGGCTATTGGGAGACAAACTGTCTCCGTGTAGGCTGGAATGGGGTACTCTTCCTAGGGCTATGCCTGGGTTCAGCAGAGATCTGAAACTTCAAAGGCTTTAGAAAAGGGGAGGGGGCATTAATAGATTAGGAAAGGCTATGAGGGATGAATCAATGGAAAGCTAACCGTCAGATTGCAAGAGACGTGGGAAAATATCAAGTGTGGTGAGCTGAGTGGGGTGTTGGGGTTTTTTGCTTTGTTTTGTTTTGCTTTACTTGCAGAAATGAGGTTAGTTCAGCTCATGAGAAAATGAAAGTTTCACACAGTTCTGTGTATGTTCCTCCTTTTCCGGAATTCGTGTTTCATTTCTTGTTTCTCCAGTGCAATCATGTAGCTGTGAATCTGCACATATGTTTAAGAAACAATTACGACTAATGTTTTATATTGACTCAGATAAATTCCGGGAGAGGTTAAGCCGAATCCCGCTAAAGAGAGATCGAATAAAGGTCTAGCATCTTTGATGTATATTCTTGAAGATCCAAAAGAAAGAGAGTGTCATATATCTATTAGGTGCGCCAGTGATGTTCATAATTGTTTCTCCAATGTTGCATTAAAAGAATTGTATAAATCTGATTCTTTTCCTCAATAAAGGCAGACTGAAGACAGTCAAGATCATCATAGACCATTTAGATTGTGTCTGTTTTGTCCAGACTGACCTTGTACAGAAGTTATCTGTGTCGGTAATGTAGAAAATGAAAGCATTACATCATTTAACCTTTCTTATCTACTCTCTGTTATTTTTCTTTTTTCTATTCTCTATTAAGTAAAAGTGTTTCTTGCAATTTCTGCATCCTTTGCTGCTTTATATTCACAGATGCATAAAGGATTAACTTTGAACTCCTTTTATATTGTGTTAATAGAATTGTATTATACCTATTGCTGATCAGCTTCTAGCAGGTGCAAATGCTTTTAGGTGGTCTCTCGTGGATTTTTTTTTGATTCCCTTAGTTTTGAGTTGAACGCAGTTTGAAGGGGCAATAAATGTTGAACCAGGTTGCTACATTCAGAAAAGTATAGCCAGAGTAGAAGGGCCTTGAGGGGAAGGCGTATGAGGAGTGTCTGAGGTCTGTTCAGCCTGGAGAAGAGGGGACTGAGGGGAGACCTCATTGCAGTTACAACTTCCTCATGAGGGGAAGCAGAGGGGCAGGTGCAGGTCTCTTCTCTCTGGTGCCAAGTTACAAGACTTGAGGAAATGGCATGAAGCTGAGGCAGGGGAGCTTTAGGGCTGGATATCAGGAAAAAGTTTTTCACCCAGAGGGTGGCTGGGCACTGGAACAGGTTTCCCAGGGAAGTGGTCACAGCACCAAGCCCCTCTGAGTTCCAGTAGCATTTGGACAATGCTCTTGGGCACACGATGTGATTCTTGGAGGTGTCCTGTGCAGGTCCAGGAGTTGGACTCGATCTTGATGGATCCCTTCCAACTCAGTATATTCTGTGATTCTAGGATTCCATGATATTAATTCTACTAAGATAATATTGGTTTTGCTTAAAATGTGCTAGCCTGATCCCTTTGTTCTTCAAAACAATTCCAGTGTCCTTGAAAAGGTAGGCATTATAGGAAAACTATATAATATTTCAGGAATTCAGAATAGACAAATCATTAAATACAAGTTTTAGCATCTGAGTGGAGTCTCATATCGCTAGCAAGTAGCTCATCTGAGGTCTTTAACTTCAGTTACATTCTTTCAAGTATCACTGATTTGAAAGGCACTGGAAGCTGGGGGCAAATTGCAGTAACGATAAATGTCAGAATCCTAATATTTAAGGGGTAAAATTTACAAGATCTGAAGAAAAGATGTTTGTTTCCAAAAATATCTTCATAGGGATCCTTAGGGGAAATTCTATTGTTTCCTTTCCAGCATCCCAATCTAATTTCATATTTAAGTACTCACACAATTTTAAAGAATGATGGTGAGGTACCTGTAGTCTTTTTAATTCTGTTTTGGAATCTTGCCTGACAACAAAGATGCAAGGAAGTTCTAAATTACACTTAGAAGAAAACATAGCACAAAAAAAATCAGCATTATGTGACTGATTTTGCAAGTAAAGCTGTAAAGGTTTTTGTTGTACATCATTTGGATATCTGAAGTAATGTTGTCACAGACATTCAGATGTTGTTTAAATCCTGTTAATGTTTTTTACAGCCAATCAGGCAGAACAGCAATAGAATGTAATTTTTGCAAACAGTACTGTAAATGGTATAACATATTATATTGCATACTTTTTGAAGGAAGATATGAGGTACATCTTACTAGCAGGTGTATAAATTTTTAAATAATTTGCTGCCAGTTTATTTAGGTGAGAAATTAACTATCATTCTGATATTCACCTGCAAAAGTCAATTAGAAAAAGACTTTGTTTATTTTATTGGATTATTAACTGTAGAATGGCAATTTACATTTCCTATATTTAATCTGCAGGACAGCAAACAGTCTACAGCCAGATATATTCAATTACTCTCAATGATTTAAGGAAACATTGTTACCTCCTGCAAATGAAATATTTATATGGGCACTTCAAAAATATTGAAAAGCCTGATTATTTTGGCAGTTTAGTATTTTATTAACAAACATTTAAAATTTGTTATGTTTTATGGTTTTTTTTGCTTCCTTTGTTGTCTTTATTAAAAAAGAATGTAGTCCTATATTTAGCTTAAATTAGCTAAGTCTATAAATCTAAGTCATTGACCTCATTGCTGCAGAACCTTTTTCTTCCTGCCTGCTGTTTTCTTTTCCTTTTCATATTTTCTACAGAAGTAGGGCAATATAGTCCTTTTCCAGTGACACCAAAGTTCAACTAAACCTACACTTTCTTTCATGAATCTTTTTTTTTCCCAGATGACAATCAAGACAAGTGACCTTAGCATAGATTCAATACAAACAGCAACACCATGTCTCAATAAGACTGTTTTGTAATGATTTTGAGGCAAATCATCTATTGAGGTATGCAGTCAATAAAGTCGTCTCAAGAAAGGAATGAATTAAGACATCAGTTTGTTGTGGGAGAGCTACTAATGACCAATCCTGAAGCTTGTACTTTCACCTTTTCCCCCTGAGCTAACCTCCATTTGATGGTAACATCATGTGCTCTTTTGAGGCCACCACTTGATCTAGACCAAATTGATGGAAAATAGTTAGAGATTCCACAGTATTCATCTGGGTGTGCTATAGGCAGAGCCGGTTGTCTTTCTTCTGTGAACATGTATATGAATTATAGAATAAAAGAAAAAAAAGAAGAAGAAAAATACTTAGCAACTTCACATTTCTCTGACCTCTTATCTAAATTACAGCTGACATCTGAGCATAGTCATGGCCTTGCTTTGCAGTTTATGAAAGTCTTTGTTCACCATGTCCATTGTGTGAGAGACCTCTCTTACCAGATCAGTATGATCCTGCAGACATTTCATTCAATAATGGGCAGTGGCTGTGGCTTCTTCTGCTTTTCAAACGAGCATTTTAGCCTGCATCCTCAGATTGCAAGGTATATCTTTTTCTTGATTTTCTGTGGAGGCTAATAAATTGTTAGGGGATGATTAATGACTAATGATTTCAAGGGAATGATGACTATCCTTATGGTCCACGTCTCATAAACCAGTCTGCACTTGCCTGCTTTATCTTGTCTGCTTATCTTGCCTGTATGAACAAGTTGGCATCTGCCTCGATAAACACTTCTGCATATTCTTTTTGTTTTCTTTTGATGTATAAAATGGAAAGAAGGAAACTGGCAATTCCTTTTCCTGAGGCATTCACTAAATATTCTAAAAAAGGCAAAGAAGACCGGTAACTTCTTTACTGCTAGAAAAGCTCCAAGAAAGCCAGAAGAAAAATCTGTTTTCATTCTCTCCCTTGTACTTGAATTACAGGTGTCGAAATATGGGTAATTTAGTAGAATTTTCTAGGGATATAAAAGAAAAATAGCTTGATCCACCATAAATCTTTAGTTTGAGCTGTAGAATACACTATCAGTGAACCATAACTGCTGGGACTGCCTGCATCCTTCTGCTGCATTTAACTTTCATTGTCTGTTTTGAGATAAATTGTAAAGCAACATATCAAGTTAGCAGCTTATTGACTGTCCTGCTGGAAAATATGTAGAGCAGGCATGGTTTTAAATTAACTCTGTTAAAGAGTGAACAAGTCAAGTCTGTGCAAGACAAGTTTACATAGCAAGCATTGGACTGATAGGCAGTAACTCAAAAATGAATTGTGCTTATTTGGGTGGAGAGGATTTTATGAGACATGGGTTGTTTTCATGAACACTTTGATTCTAGCTAATTTCTACATGATTTCTTGTTCTTTGAAAGATATGTGGCTCTATACAACTCTTCTTGGAATTTTAAAGATACCTTTTTTCTCTCAGGCTGTTTTGCTAGTTTAAGAAGGATAGCTAAATAACCTTGGTATTCTTTTCTGGGACCAGAGAGGGAAGAATTTAGTTTCATTTTAATAAAGTCCTTTACACCATTTCAGAAATGAAGAGGGACTATGGAACAACTACAGATAATTTTTGTTTTCTTTATCTCTTTTGAAGTGATAAAAAAATTATGATGTCAAAGTTTGTTGGGTTAAATGAACCTGTGTTAATTTAAACAATATGAGAGTTTGGCGTACCATCTGGAAAAGTCTAGTGCATGTCTAATATTTGTGTATTTTGTTTGATTATTTGGGTTTCTTCCATTGACTTGCTCTAATGCTAAATTCCTGTGATGTTTGCAACTGTTTCATAAAAGTAGAGCTGAGGTAGGTGTCCCTTGCCTTCTGGTTGGTTCTTTTTAACTTTTTCCTATGGAGAAAGCAAGACTTCAGAAAAGGCTAGCTAAGCTAAAGGTAACTTATCACCAGAGATGGCATAAACAGGAAAATGATATTACCTGAGATGGTCTCTGGTGTCTTTAAAGATGAGAAGATTTTATTTTCATCACTTCAGTTCGTAGATATTTAAAATGTAGTGTTTTTTCTTCAGTTGTGGGTTCCTTGTATTGGGTTTTGGTTTTTTGTGTGTTTGTCTTTTTGGGTTGTTGGATTTTTTTTAGAAGGTAATTTCCCTGTGACAATATTCACAAAGCCTTCAGGAGGCTATCAGAACCTCAGCCCATGAAAAGAATCTGTTACTTTTTGAAGTTGCTTTTGAAAATGCCAAATGTTACCTTTCTGCTTTATCCGCATAAACTGTCGTTGATGTCTATGGACCTATAGAATTGTCTCCCTTTCCTCAGATGATTGTCTGGAGGACAGCATGTTTAATCAGTGCATCTGAGAGCAGAGGAAGATAACAATCCTGGTTAGAATAAAGGGTTTCCCAATTATTGTTATTTTGTTTAAAAGTGATCAATAATTTTATATTCTTTTGGAAAGACTTTTTCTTGTCATTCTTTTTCTGGTTGGTTGCACCCATCAAATATTCAGTTATAAATACACAAAGTTGTGGCACAAATCCCTTGTGAAATGGGCTAAGGGTGGTACTAAAGGTGCTTCCTCCAAAACCAGGAATTTTCTTAGACCCTTTACCCTTTGTTGGCAGACAGATAAAACATTAATGATTGCGTGGAAAGGCAAAAATTGAATGAAAAACATAACCCATTGAAAGATGGACACTTTGAGAGGTGTGGGGATTTCTGCACTTCCACTGCTGCAGTGTCCTCACAGACAGATTTGGGGGTCATTTACCATTGCTTCCTCTTCACCCAGAGTGTTTCAACATTCTTATGTCTTACATCTGTCAAGAGGAGAAAATGAGCCCTGGGCATTCATTCAATTTAAGTGTTTTTATCAAAAGCATTTGTCAGTTCATGGATTGGTCTGAACTAGAAGAGTCAGTGGGTGAAGATAGGTCATGCTGAAATGTACATACGAGGGCTGCAGTGTCACACCACAAACTGTTCCATCGAAAAATTTGTATCAACCTCCACGATGGCCACGGCATGCCACTTCTCTAGTCCTCTTTGCATAACCAGTGCTTTAAAGCAAATTTATACAAAGATACATCAGTTCCCTGATCCAATTCAAAGGATAACTGCCCACAAAATTGAGCCAGTCCTAAGGCAGTAAAAATAGAGGTCAAGAATATCTCAAGGTAGTGTAATACCTGAAGACTTCTGTAGTTTAATGGGCTAATTTTTGGTGGTAGTGTTGGAATGAAAGGCTGTCTCACATTCAGGTCTGCTCAGGGATGCTTCTTTGTGCAGAACTGTGATGAACTGAACCATGGACCTGATGCAGCTGAAAAAACAGTTTTTGTTTGGGTTCCTTTACAGCTGAATTCACTCCTGTTCTGGCACAGCTCTGACCAGCTTTGGCCAGAATAAGCAGTATCTCTGAGTGTTCAACCATGGCTTGTATCTGCTGAAATCACATTCTGAATTACTGGTTTGGGGAACAGGAAATTCAGGGACATCATTCCCAGCAAGTATTTATTACTAGACAATCAAACAAAAGACATAATGGCCCGTGTGCCAAAGAAATGGATGCAGTTTTAAAGGTTGAGGTCCTTCACTTTGTAGGAACAACAACAAAGCTGTCTCCTGAATAAGGCAATGAAGAGTTTAGCAGCAATACCAATGTAATATATTCCTGCTGTCTGCACTGGGCACATTGTCCTCCCAGCTGGTTCAGCATAACTGTTTATAAGGCAAGTAGTTTGTAGGTGGAATAGAGAGCTGATTCTACTAAGCCACTTTCTCCTTTATGTTTACATTTTTATTTCCGGTATACTCACAGCTAAACAGACCAATTCAAAGCTGGTAATCTGGAGCACAGGAGAAGAAAAAGCATCTTTTTGAGGTGACAGATGAGAGGCAGTAAAACTCTCATGCTTGTGCTAAGGTGGAGGGAATATACCAGAACTCTGCAAGTCCCCACAGAGGCTCTGACACCCATTTTACCCTTGCTCTGAGAAAAAGAAAGGATTTCCTTTTCACTTTCATGAGCTGTCAATCTCAGTTCAACAACATGAACAGTTAATTCGCTTCCTAAAATCCATTTTTCATGCACTGCTGTCTTTGTAAGGGAGAATAAATCCTTTCCTTTACTTACCAAGCTTGAAATTTAACTTTCTTGCATAAGGCTGTAGAAAAAGTTTTTCTGTGAGTCACAAAAAAGAGCATTAGAAGCAGTTCAACTTTTACTTTTTTTCCCCCCAGTTTATGAATGTCTGAGCGTTAAATGACTCAAGTTTATTAAGCATGAAAAAATGGCACTAGGATTTCAACATCATTTGATGTTAAATAATTAACTTAGAAAACTAATGCCAACATCATAAACCATCATATGCATGATATTCAATATATAGCTACATTCAATAATAAATATTTTATGGAATTCATATAACTGAAGCCCACACAAGAATAAGGAAGCTGCCAAAATAGAATCATATCCAGTTGGCTTAGTCAACAAGAAACCAACTGGTCCACAGATGCTCTTTTTTCTATGAGAAAATATCCTGTTTTGCAAGTCTCCTGTCGCAAAATGTTTCATATGAACTCTTCTCCTCCTGCAGGCTGTAAATACTTTATTCATCAAACCCTTTTATTTGTAGCAGACAGAAAACTTAGTACAAATTTAAAAACAAAAAGGAGAAGATTAGACACTTAGGTGAATAACTCTAATTGCATTATACTGCACTAACTTGTAAAAAAGGCCTTAAGGCATGGGCACCAACTGACATCCAGATGGATTTGGATGCCTTTTCTCTGGCAGAGACAAGAACTGGAAAAGAAGTTGTTTTGAGAATTGAGAGTTGAGAGTGCTTGTTCATCATATGTAAGGATACGAACACGGGTAATGAGGTTATGACAAGATGTTCACCTGTATCCAGTGTTCCCTTTCTATCCACTTCCAGTGACCTTGTCTATTCATGCAGCTGCCCGGCTGACGTCCAGCCAGTGTCACAGTAAAACAGAGAAGGTACTCTGTTCCTCAGAGTGCAGCATGTGTCCTTCTTTCCCCTCTGTTATTCCCTTTGCACAGGAACACAAATATTTTGGCAAGAAAATGATAAGACATTAAAATAAAAAAACACCTGCTATGGTTCCAATTCCTTTTCTTTCAGAACATGCACACTTTTGATACCTTTGGTTTAGCAAAACTTCACCAACTTGTTAATTGACTATAGAACATAACTTGTACTCCTGCTCTTTGTATTTTTTGCAAGGTCACAAAGGGAAAAAAGACCCTATTCCTACATATATTGAGAGAATGGTTCTCAAAATGCTTCTGTCACTTCCAAAGAAACACTGCTACCATTTGCTTTATGGGTAAAAGTCTCATAATATTGCCAATTACATAGTTGCTACTCTAGCAAAACGAAAGCTTTTTTACTTTGATTATACATTTCTATTTTTAAAATACCATTTACCATTAGATAACTACTTACATGTGATGATGGTGTGACAATTGCTCCTCCTGTAATGCGATGACACAGACCAAATAAGCTGAATTTTATTCAATTAAAGTTTAAAATATATCAGAGCACACATATATAAAGTATGTTTTCTACTCCATAATTCTGTGATTTCCCATTCATTTGAATAGTATTCTATAAAAACACCATCAGATAATGGATCTATTTCTTATAGAGTGATAATATAATAATTAATAGGACAGATGTGATAGGACAGTAGCATACAGGAGAGGAAAGAGGAAGTACATAAATTTCAGTAATAGAAGAAACGCTGAAAAGTCTGTTTGGTTAAGAATTACTGCAAGAACTCTTTCTTTTGAGTGTTATCTGGACTGAACTCCAGTGCGTTGGATCCTGGAAGCTGGCCTGATCTTTATTGATGAAATACTGCTGACTGATTGACTGAAAACCAAGGAGAGGAGGGCATGTTAGTTGCTCTGTTGTTTTCTGTGAATGTATAAATGTTCCCATTTCTGTAATCTTCATCCAAATTAAGAACAGAAGAATTTTGCCATCAGTTTCAGAATACTCCTTTGTGCAAAGCAATGTGCCTTTGTAATTGAAGCTATGTATCAGAGTTGTATTACAATTTTTCATTCTTATACTAAGGGATGCACCTGCTATCTGGGGTCTGGCTCTTAAAATGTGTTTTGGCAAAGAATAATGTCAATATTAAATATAAAGATGATGTCTTTATGATAGGATTATTGACTTGGAAGTCAATTAAAGACATTGCTTTCATAGACAACACAAAGTGATCTCCAAGCCAAAAATTTCATGTTCCTTACCATTTAAGAAAAAAGTGTTCTCAGACCAATGAGACCAGATGTTCCTATGCATCCAGCTGCTCCCCACCCTGACTTGCATATTTTATATTTCCCAGAAGGCATTTAAAATCTGCAGCATCACTGTTGAGTTTATTGCACTATTAACTTAAAAACTGCAGCAACCGTTGTGTTGTATTTAAGTAGAAAATTTACTGTGGGTGGGTTATTGTTGCAGGAAAAGAGTACTGTTCTCTACTAAAATTCTAGGAGACACAAATGCAATTTCATTTATTTTTTGTAAGCAAATTATTAATAAAAGTTTTTTCCATTCACAAGATACTTGCATGGCTTCCACCTGTAACTGGCCTTTCCATTCAATTGAAAAATTAAGGAATCCACATTGAACATACAATCTTTTGAGGGTAACTGGGCATTTAGACAGTCATATAATTAAAAGTTACTGGGTTAAGAATGAGAAAATATTGTTAACAGCTGTAGAGGCACATACTTGCAACTACTTCAGCAGGTATACACCTAGTACCAAGTTCAACACATTTTGTTGACTTAATTTAGTTTAATTTAATGCTTTTGCCTTATTGTACTTTTATTACTTTGTTACTGTATTAGAGAACATCTACTAATATACTCTTGCAAAATTTCATTCACAATGTGGGCTAAATTAGGACTTTCAACTTACAGACTTCAGAAAAAAGAAAGGAGAAGGAATATTCCCATGAGAAGTAGTTTTGATATACAGTCTCTTACTTATGGAGTACATGTATGATATTTCTTAGGTATCTGGCCAGCCCTGCTACATAAAGCAGAAGATACATGGAAATATGCCATATGCTATATTCCATATTTCTCTTTGGCATTTGAAATCCGTTTGAATGAACAACAGGGAATGAAATCCTGGCTTTCTGCAGAAGCTGACTCTGAAAATGGCAGTAGACAAGGAAACATAAAATTATCAGCTTTGAGAACTAAAAAAGTTTTCATCTAAAATATTCCATAGTGTTAAGTTTCACACACTCATCAATGAATGTAGAAAGATTTAAAAATGGATAGTTTTTTTCTATGTCCCAAAGAAAAGTTTATTTATTCAAGCACAGTAGATGCTTTTTCACCTGTAACAGCAGGAAAGTATACAAGGAAGAGCAAAGCACATGTAACAAGATCATACAACGTCAGCAGTACGTGTAGCAATACTCTTGACGAAGTAATAGCTTTGGTGTGTTTTTCCCTTCCCTTCCACTTCCAGCAGTGTTCCTGGGACAGTCATTATAGTTTAATCTTTGTCCTCTGCAGGTACAATACCTGTCTTTCAAAGTCTCACACTAATCTGTGTTGTGACGCAAAGGGCAAGACTTAGTCCTGCAGTGCCACCCTGAATAATTATTTGGTTGCCATTTCCTCTTGTACTCAAGGGGAGTGCCAGGCTTTGAGTTGGACATTGAATTCTCATAAAGTTTTGTATTTATTTTATGTTTGCAAGAGTGATCACAGACTTGGCTAGCTGCCTTTAGGAAACAGGTCTCTGGAGCAACACCCAAGTTGTTGTACTTTAAACCTGAGCTAGTAGACCTTTACAGAAATAAACACCTGTATTGCATAACACTAGAGAGGTATTTCAGGGATTTTTTTCTTTTATGAACAGATATGACATGCCTTCATAGGTTGTTACTAAGTTTTCTAGAGTCCCAAATGGAATGCGCTTCAGCCTTCTTCTTTCATTCTCTCTTCACTTTCTTCGGATGGCTTTTGTTGTTCTCTAGCGCTTCTTTAGAAACAGCCTAGCAAGTATATTTAAGTACAGTAACTCATGTGTGGAAAATGAATGTTGCTCTTGTTAAACTGAACATTCACACTCGGAATAGTTTTGAGAATTGTAACTCTTGAACTTAAGGCATCTGTGGCAGGTAAAAATTACCATTGTTATTATTAGTGTGGGTGTGATTTATTGTTCATCACCATCACAGCTAAAAGAGAGCTAGCCATGCAACCTCCAGGATAAGGTATTGTACAATCATGCCATCCCTGCACAAGGTGTAAGCATTGGGTATGATATACTTTCTGTGGGACCCTCTGAACTTGGTGTCTAGGACCTGAGTCATGTGAAATTCTGCTTCAGAATGTCCTCAGAAGTGGTCACTTCACCTCTGGATCCTGCAGACAACACTCTATGAGGGCCTAGCACTGTGACAGTAATAGTGACCTAATGGTTCATGCTCCACTTCTCTTTCTATAGAGACAAGCCATATTGTGTGTGGGGAAATGTGTGCCTGTGTCCTGCTCCGTGACAGGCAGAATACTGGTATCAAGTAGCACTAGACACTAAAATTATCCTCAGTACCAACATCAGCTGTCAATATTGCAAGATATTCCCAATTCAACACTG
The DNA here is from genome assembly GCA_013397865.1 of Struthidea cinerea. Lineage (NCBI taxonomy): Eukaryota > Metazoa > Chordata > Aves > Passeriformes > Corcoracidae > Struthidea > Struthidea cinerea. The sequence goes on from VZTI01004282.1 coordinate 372,598, forward strand.
ATGCCCTATGCTGCCCTGTTCAACCTGCTGCAGGTGGACTTGTTGCAACCCTGCCTTCAGGTACTCCTCCAATTCCTGATCACATGCCTGCTAGTATTTTTGCTTTCTTAGCAAAACATTGGTGAATTTGGTGAGCTTAATCTGAGACTGCAGGGAAGTCTAATGGAAGCCTTTTGTCTGGGCCAGAATCACTTTGGTCCAGCTGGCTCCAATGCAGAGATAACATTACCAAGGAAATGGGGTAAGTGTAGGAAAAAATACTGCCCCACCTTACACAAAATCCCCTGAATTTCTCTTGTCTAAACCTTTAATAGGAACATGATGGTGCTATAATTCTGTTATTTTTGGCATCTGCCTCATGTAAGATTTGACATTATTGCCACCAGAAACTTGCCCTCCTTGTTGTATACACTGGGTCAGCAGTGGACCATTCAGGCACCATCCAGCAGCAAACAACTGCTTTCAAATCAATACCAACAGGCTACAGCTAAGTTCTTAAATAAGATTTAACTGAAATCTAAACTGGAGTTGAATCCTAAATTCTGGTCTTCCAAACTAGAAATCGAAGGAAAAAAAGAGAAAGGAAAAATGCAATTCAGAAAATATTTTATTGAGTACAATACCATTTCATTGTAGGCTTTATAAAACACCACCAACCTCTCTGAGGTTGAATACAGCTTGGGCAGGTGCACAAGGAGTGGGAGAGAGAGGGACAGCATCTGCAAATTTTCATGCAAGAGGCATAATATGGGATATTTGCATCCAGATAATACCTTGTCATAGTGCCCAAGTTTGCACTAGCTCACCAGAAAAAAATTAATGAATCCACATTTAAATTTTATAAAGGATTGTAACAATCAGCTACAAGTTCAAATTTACTGGATGTTGCCATTGCACATTCAACAACTAAACTCAAGATCATGAAATAAATAACACTAACTTGGATTGAAAGTACTGTAAGAAGCCTTGTGTGGAAACTGGATTAACTCTAACTCCAGAAACTGATGGTCAACAAGACATCATAACCACTCTAGATAAGGACAACTGCAGTTTTTACCAATGTACTAACATCTAACTTCCATTTTTTAGCAGATGGAAAACAAGGAAAGTTCCTGGAATTTGGGTTAATCCCACAACACACATCTAATCAACACCTGGCACCATGGTTCTTGGAAGGAGATAAAACAAACAGTAGTCCATAGGCAATTTTCAGTTGCATGAAGCAACTGAAAACTCATAGAAAACAGCCTTAATTAGGGGACAAATGTGGTAATATTCATATGAATGAAGTTGCTGCTTACTGGAATGTAGACCAACTAATTTTCTGGTGTGTTTATTTTCAGTGATGGTAAAGCATAAATGTGCTGTGAAAAGTAGGAACAGTCAAGAGCAGCCTTGAAGAAGTCTCTATATTGCTTAAATTTTCTCAGCCTTACCTCTTTATGAAGTATGCATACATTCAGGGACTGTAAGAAGTTTTCAGGTTGACAATATTTCTACAGCTAACTCTGTATTTCATGAGCTGGTCCCCACAGAATCTTTAAATTCTGCCATGAAACCTGCACTGTACTGCCAAAGAATTGAGGAACACTTGTAATAACAGTGAATATGAAGGCAAGCATAGCAGTTAATATATCAGATTACACAGAGACTTCCATTGTCCTTTGGGTGTGCATTCTCCAACATGTGTGACTACCACCACTTTGACAGGAAATAATTTTGTAAAGCAGGATGGAACAATTTGTTTACTACAACATATTTTCAAATGGAAAAGAAATTATTAATCAACACTTTAAACCAAGAAGAATGGAAAGGTAAAGTTTAGCATATTCATTAGCAATTAGAGGAAATAGTCCAAGAAGGCCAAAGTATTCAAATAATTCAGAAAGGTTCTGTTGAAATGAATTTCTTATTTATTAAAAAGACAACACATTCTCAAGAGAGCACCTTCTGCAATGAAATAATTTAGTTTCTTCATATAGACACATCATACACAATGTTAACAACCATGAAAAACAATACAAAATGCTTTCAAATTTAACAAGTAGAAAAATATAACTAGTATATATGGCAATTGTGAATCTAATACTGTACAGAAGTATTTATGGATTTTACAAATAAATAATAGCTTAAATGCCCTTTTAAAATCTTCTAACTGTACACTGGAACATAGGTTCTGAAGCTTACCACTAACTTGCCGCAAATGTGTGCCAGTCAAATGTTCTGCCCACAAGCTCAAAAAACTTCTTGTTGGGTTCATGGAAATATTCCTGCAATTTCTCGAGTAACCGTGTGTCTACTTGTGGGTGCGCTCGTCCTTTGGACTCATGTAAACAGCGCTCTCTACCACTGTCCCTCAGGCAGTAGAATCCCTTAGTTTTATTGAAATAAAAGTTTGAAGCATTTATTTGTGGTGATAACTTCAGAAATCTCTCTACCTTTTCTATTTCTGGAAAGGGATCTTTGATTAGTTTATCTCCATCTACAATGTGGATATGATCAAGAGGAAAATACTTCAGCCAGTTCTGCATGTGAATGTAGTATAAGCTTCTGTTTATTGCCTTGTAGTCCACATTGAGTTCGCCATTTTTAATCAGGAATTTTTCAATGGATGGGTACGGCTTGTGCTTCTGCATGTGGTTGTAGAACACTTGGGTGTAATCGGATAGTACTCTCTCACTTGGGTCTCTTAAAATAAGGAGTAGTCTCATTGATTGGTTCATGTTATAAACTCTTTCAGGCACTTTAGGTGATGTGAAATATGCTGGAGTTTTTTCCACGGTGATCTGATGGGGATACGAGAATGGCATTTGATTAATATACCACTGCAATCCATTCTTGTAATGATCTTCCCAGTCAAAGAAATGAACTTCACTTTCTGCTGCTGCAATATCTGGATGGAGACTCAACATCTCTAACAAAGCTCTTGTTCCACCTTTCCTCACTCCAATAATAATAGTCTGTGGCAGCTGCTGACATGATCCATTAGAATGAATGTTTTCCTTGAAGTCATTTTTCTGAGATGTTTTCTTTAAAAGCTCTCTCTGAACAGACTGAGAAGAAGTCTCAGCATTTGAATTTATAGCTGGTCTGGAAGGCACTATCTGAGGTTGAACAATAAGCAACACAGCTCCCAGCAGAAAAGCTGCCATGACAGAAGTTCTTAGTCTGGTTTCACTCAAGCGGGTAATAGGGCATAGAGCGATTTCCACCAAGAACAGCCCTTAAAAGTTGTTTTTGTTTTGCTGAGTGAATGTGTATTTCCCAAGCAGAAACTTCGCTGAAAGAGGGAAAAGAAAAAGCACATTATCTTATATTCAGACATATCACTACTAAAGCCACACTGCAAATATCTTTTATTTTCAAAACTGAACAAACTTTAGCTTTCCCAACTCCAGGCTCTTAGAAAATTTAGTGTAATTGAATGTTTTAAAAGACAGGCATATGCAACAATGCCATAAGAAAATTATTTCCAGTCATCAGGAGACACGAACATTATGATCTTTCATTTACACCCAGAGTATTATTACTTATTATTTTTTAAAAATCTAATTTCCTTGGAGTTGAACTACAATCACAAGAGAATTACGTGCATTTTTAATCTACAAGAATAGTTTTGTCTTAGAAACAAAACATAAAAAGGTGTGGAGTGGACCAAATGAGCATTCCTAAAAGCTGGGGGTCTTGTAGGATGTTTGGGAATTATAGCCTCCCAAAGAACCATGTAAGAGCAACCTTAGAAGTCAAGACTCCTGGGAAAAAGGCTCATGCAATAATAGATAGAGCTATCCAACATGAGAAGGTAACATTCTTCTAGGAAGGAGTAAGGAAGAGCTCTGGGTAAATAATACACCAAAGAAAAGTTGAATTTTTGTGTCATTTTTAAGTGAAGTTAACTTTTGCTTTGTGCTTACTGTTTCTAAGGATAAAACAGGTGACTTGCACACTGGCCCTGCAAAAAGGTAAGATAATGAAACCATAGACTATAGTATGACTGAATCAACAAAACACTAAAAGACCTGTGGTTCCAGTCTCCATCCTCAGGAAAGAAAATACACAATGGATACTTCTGAAGGTCATTTCAAGAGCTAGCCAGCAAGCTGCTGTGATGTAAAGAACTAACTTTAGGCTTTATCAAAAGACTACTAAATACCACCACTGAACACCCTTTAAAGGTCAGGGTATTTTTAATGCAATGTTTGAAGTGAAATTGTAAGAGTTTCACACATAGTAGAGCTGTTAGATTGTTGCATTATGAGTAGGCTGTGTACACAATATCCCTGAATTACAATGTCTTCCAAAGACTTTATACCCTTAGTGAAGGGCTGGTGTGGATTTTGGTATTGTCTAGCTCCACTTAGAAGTAGAAGCCATGATGGCTGAGTACCTGACTGCTTTGCCTTAGTAGGCTACTGTAATCATGAATTTAAGCCTGGAAGAGCACATACTGTGCCAGATAATAAGGGCTGAAATATGAAATTACATACGAACAACCTGAGGAAATGCAAGGTCTAGGTTTTGGAAATTCTACAGAGAATATAAAAAGCAACTAATGACTTTTCCACAATAACCTAAGTCCCAGTGCAACAAGGACTAATGATGTGTTTCTAAGTGATCTAAAGGTCTGTTTGATAGCTTTGCATTTACAGAGGTCATGACTCCATCCTGAATGGAAAAGGTCTGCTTCCTGATGTTTTCTACTGAATATCGCTTCAGCGCTTTCCCTTTTTCCATTTTTAAAGGACTACAAAGCATTGATATTGTTAGGAAGCAGAAACTGAGGCTGGGAAGAAAGAGAAACAAAGTGTCGTGATAGATGTGAAATTAAGAGAGTGCCTCCTTGTAAGCCCACAGGCTTTGAGCTTGTGGGCATACCTTGTGTCAGTTCTGTGACATCTGCTGTGAGGCAACTTTGCAGAGGAATTTGGTTTTTTCCCATTTTTGGCCACTGTTAAGTTTTCTCTGGCTGAAAGAGTTCCATTTCGTCTGTCATCATTAGCCTTCTTCTCCCTTTCCCTGTCCTCACCCTTCCTGCTAATCATTCTCAGCTTAATCCATATCAGTTTTAACAAGAAATAGTCTTAATAGCCCCCCACTGTGGATGTTGATGAGGAGAGACACTGGGTGACAGAAAATTCGATATAGGTAAATTCACTGAGCTATGCTGCCATCATATTCAGCAGCAATGGGAGCAGAGGATACAGCACCAGCCAAACTGGATCAGTGACTGATGGGCAGCTCAGTACGTAACAACAAAACATCAACTCTGATGAATTTTAAGGTCACAGATTAAAGGAATAGCCGCTTACTTCAGAGTATATTTTAAGTCACTGGCTCCATAAATAGTAAGCCTGAGTTGTTGTCTTAACACCTCATTGGAAAAGCATAACAGGATTCCAGTGAGGAACAGGTTGAACTGTGTTGAAAGGAGTGAATTTAAAGCCTAGTGGTAGGAACTCTTATTTCGTAATAGTCAAATTGAAATACACTATGCTAACAGCCAAGTTCTGTAACAGACTGTCTCTGGAAAGATTAAATTTTAGCTGCTGGTCTTGTAGTCACAACACACTGCTGGATGGGAGGGGGGAGGTGGTGTTGATTTTTTTTTTTTTTTTGCTGCTGCTGTTGGGTTTTTTGTAGTTTTTTTTTCTTTAAAAAAGAAAATTAACACTATATATCAATTCATTGGGATTCTTAATTTGTAACTCATATGCCAACACAGCTTCCTGTGGCTGAATATAATGTAAGAACTTTTGAGAAAAAGACATAGCAAGGAGTCTCTTCGCTCTAGCTCTTGTTTTGGCCGTCATCTTTGAAATCCGACTTGTGGGATATTACAGGTGGTGGTACCAGGGGCCTCACCTCAGGCAGGTTTTTGAGCCTCAGTGGAGCTCTGCCTCAATGTCTTCCCATTCTTAAAGACTTTTGTGGGGCATAGCTTTTTCTAAATACACAAAAGCAACTGTTTTCTGTTTCAACAAGAAATCTCATAATAACATAAGAATATCTTCTGTTTCAGACATACAGAATTTCAAATAGCATTTCTCCTCAGCTATTTGTTCAGGTGCACATCTTCCACTGCAGAACTCTGCTACTGTATCTGTAGCATCTATTTTATGCAGTCCCAAAGAACCACATGAGTAATTATGCCATTCAGAGTATCTACATGCTATTGTTGTTTTGTTTGCAAGCAATAAATCTTTGTCTGCCTTTTTCTTCCATTCTATTTTGTTCCTCCCAAACTGTATAGGCCTGATATCTGGATCAATTATTTTGTTGTGTTAGCCTAATGCAACACAATGGACATGACTGTGCCTCCAAATTCAGCACAAAATACATGATGTGTGAGAAGAGTGGTCTTCAGGAATAAAGCAGCATATAAATTGGTTGTCATTCGGTTCTCATCTCTTACATCCTCTTTAATGCTTTAGGTCGATCTGTAGTTTGGTGTCTAGAATTACAGTGGTTTATATAAAATGATGCAAACACGTTTTCCATAGCTTTATAATTTGTGGGTCTGAAAAACTCTTTCAATAATAGCAAGCATGCACTGAGGAGTTTAAAGCAGCCACTTTGCCAAGTTACTTTTCTGCTTTAAGAATTTTCTTCACTGCATTCACAAGTCATGCAGAGCATACGTGACTTCACTTGACGACTTTGTATTCCAGATTAGTTCAAAAAATTTAACTGACAGACATTACTATTGTATTTGCTACAAGTAAATGAACAAGTTGTAAAAGAAACACAGTTTATGTTAAATGGTGCTTTGAAGATTATACCAAGACTTTTCAAAAAGTCTGATTGCTTTTGCTTAATCTTTTCTTCAGCTTGCTCCAATTAATTAGCGAAATGTGCCATTCTGTTTATTTAACAAGATTCGATGTGGACTTTATGATTAAAACCTCTTCAATAGTAATAGTAACTTGGAAATACATAGAAAAATTAATCAGTAAATGCAGAATGAGGGCCAGAGGCTGTCATATGTAATTGACTTTTTTGCATGTTTCAGTACTCTTTGAAACATATGTCACTATTTTATGATTTCTTACCATTTTACAAAGGTATTTTATTGCCTCCATGTGTGTGTTGTCAATGACATTGCCTAAACTACCTAGATTATATACACTTCTTATTTTAATGTGTATTAACAAAATAAGGTAGTTTCTTCCTGGACTGATAACTTCATTTTTTCTGGGAATTGGATGGGGTTAGATTTAGCTCTGAACTTTCATAAGAACCTCTGAGTTTGCTGCCCAGGTGGGTAGGAAGAAATGTAAGGAGTGTCTGTAGGGCAGTCAGTAAGCATCAGGCAGAGTCTGCTGGCAGATTTGACAGGGACATACTTCACAAAAAAGCCCACAGCAACACACTGAGAGGTTTAGCAGAGCTAGTGGGACCCAGTTACTAACAGGACAGTAACTAGGAGAGGTAAGACTACATCCTTTCCATAAGCATGCAAGTGACTTCATGAAAGAGAAGTTGTGTTTTCCTGGTTCTTTAGGGACTGTGGACAAACAGGTTAAGTTTCAGATGTCCTCACTTTCCTTGCAGAACTGAATCCCTTCACTGGAGAAGGGATTCAGTGCATCTGCCCAGTCATCTAAAAAAAACAGAGTCTGGACTGAATGAGAGCCATAGTTCAGTTGCTGAAGTTTGTCTGTAGAGGGAGATTAGAGCTGAAAATATGAGTGAGACATTCTTTTCTTATAAAGAATATTTAGTTTTGCTGATGTGATAGAACCTCAGGACAGCTTGTGGGACTGTATTTTTCCTTACACATATTTGGGCACACAGTACTGCAAAAAATAAGACTAACATTGCTGGTTAAAACTAGCTGTGCAGTACAACCCACACATCTGCTATGCTGGCGTCTTCTATTGGGAAAAAAATTCCCTTAACTGAGATAACCAACTTTCTAAACTGATAAAGACTCGGTGTTCTACACATTTGTATTCAGTGATGTGCTTAAAAAACTGAACTAGAGCAATTGCAATGTACTTGAAATCCTTCAAGAATTCATTGATACAAACAGTATATTCCTGTCCTCTAAGGGTAGACTCTGTCCACCATAAGATATATTCCTTAGTTGTTTATATTAGCTCAAGTGCCACTTTGTATCCTGATAACATAAAACTTCCCAGTACAGCTATCACTTAATGCTCAGCCAAGAGCAGGAAAGGAAAGAGAGCAACTTTTAAAAAAAATTTAATTCAATTTATGAAACGTTTTTTCTTGAACATATATTATGCATTTTGTTATTTTTATCTATTAAACTCTCACAATGCCCTCTCCATGAAGAAATTCTTCTCATACTTCCCACTGTATGCACTTGTGTTTTTCAATCCCATTTTAACAAAAGTTTTAAACAACATGTGCCAATGAAATGCTTGAATTCTCGTTTCCAGTAACTAACTACAAATACTTTCCTGCATTAGTGAATGCTACAGAGACAAGTGTAACAAATGAAATAGAACTATATACTACTGAAGCCACAGATCTCTAGAACCATAAACTATTGATCACCTCATGATGTATTAAAAAAGTCATTTGCACATTAAGAAGGGACGAGAAAGTATAGGTAACTGTATGAGCCCGTCTTACAGTGTATAGATGATATGGTCTACGTAAATTTCCCAAATTATATTAAAACTGCTGCACAACCAGCAGAGATTAAACCATGGCTTTAACTTTTATAGTCAGATGTTAAGAAATCTAATCATAATTTCAGTGCTGTTAAGATGAGATATTGTCTATCAGCCCTAAGACTTCAGAAATACACTTTAAAGAGTCTTTAAATTTTGGGAAGGGGAACATTACAAGCTGAGAAATGTTGACTTGGTAGGAAGTATTTTTGGCTGAAATCTGCTGTATTTCTGCACCTGCTGTGATAAATACAGGTTATGCAAATTAGGTAGGCCATCAGTTCATGACTTCTAAAGGAGTTCAGCTCCAGTGTGAGCAATAAGGTAACAAATTTATAATAGACTGTGGTTATATATAACATGCACTCTTTCTTAAGGTCAGAAGGGACCATTCCAGTCTTTCATGCCAAGAGATCATAAAAATTTTTAGAAGAGAAAATACCCTAGATTTCAGAGAACCTCACGCAGGTAAAAATAAAATGGGACACTACACCAGAATAGAAATAAACTTGAACAGCTCAGGGTGCACAAAATTTTTTGTACCGAAGAGTAATATGGAATCCCCTTAACACCTTCTAGCAATTTTTTTAATACCTGTCAGGATTCAATTTTTTTCATAAAGAGGGTACACTGTACCACTGCCTTCTCTATCCCCCTATAAACCCAAATGCTCAATTCAAAATCCAGAAAATACTCTCCACCCCATTTTCCAAGTAAAATGGGTCACATTCTAATTAGGAAGCAGAAATCTATTGCTATATCTCTAATATAAGTTAAGAGAGTTGCATCCTAATTCATCAAAGCTGTCCCCAAGAAAACAGTGTGTGTGAAAGGATGGCTCTGTCCTGTCTTGCCCCCTTTCAGTACAAAGGCTCACCTTAACTGGATGTATTAAAATAGGGAACACAGCAGACTAAGCAATCCCATTCTCACTTCCTCTGCCAAGCAGTTTCTTACCACTTACACAGGGCTGTGGGCTCTGTTTCAAATATCAATAAGATATTTAAAACAAAAATAAAAACAAACCCCCTCCACACCCCCCCCC